>JAGDQP010002201.1:52315-108375 GCA_022664845.1 Lepisma saccharinum
TTAACCTGTAAAGCTTGAAAATGACAATCCTTTCGACAATTTTGAATAGGATTTTATTTTTAAACATCGCTTTGTGCCTATTTGTACAGGATAAGGTATAAGAATAAAATACTTTCAGTGTTGAAACCTTTGGAATTCAGACTCAAAGTTTGGGCATGACAACGGAAGAAGAGGATTCAGGTGTGTGAGTATCATGGCCGCCATCTTAGATTAAGCTCGAGAATTTGAATTGGAAGGGTTTCAAGTCAAATAGAAGTTTTTGATTTGACGTCCTACAATATGTGCTCAGTTTGAAAGTCATTTTGGCGAATGCACAATCCTTATGGACCTTAAAAATCTATCTATTCCTGCGCACCTCAGTGCACGTTAAGTAGAAATTTGTCGGGAACGAAGGAAATTCAAGATGGCGGCCGTGATACCGTAATGAGCCACGTAGCTTTGTTATTGAGTGAGTTGTTTGGCCTTTGGAGTGGTTTGAGGTGACCCAAGACGTGTTTGTAGAAGATTACGGGTGAATTTTGACGAAAAAAGCAGACGTGGCTAAGTGGAGGTGACCTAATGCTATTAGTACTAGAACATAAAATCGCAGGACAAGAAATCTTTTGGGCTGGCTGTTCGTAAAAGATTACGGGGGAATTTTTAGGAGAAAAATATACAGGCAGAAACTCTGTAGCCTTTTCGCTAGAAAACTGTAAGTCCTGTCCTTAGAATTCACAAACTTCCTCCAAATTGAAAACCCTGGCAGAAACCTTGTAGCTTGCTCCATAGAAAACTGTAAGTCCCATCCTTATCCCCTCCATTTGAAAATCATGGCAGAAACCCTATAGCCTCCTCAATAGAAAACTTTAGGTCCTGTCATTAGAATTCACGGAACCCCTTCAAATTGAAAATCATGGCAGAAACCCTGTACCCTGCTCGATAGAAAATCTTAGGTCCAGTCCTTAGAATTCACGCACAAACTCCAAAATGAAAATTCTGGCAGAAACCATGTACCCTGCTTGATAGGAAACTGTATGTCCTGTCCTTGGAATTCACGGAGCTCCTCCAAATTGAAAATCATGGCAGAAAACCTGTAGCCTGCTATATAGAAAACTTTAGGTTTTGTCCTTAGAATTCAGGCACCCCCACTAAATTGGAAATTCTAGCAGAAACCGTGTAGCCCACTCGGTAGAAAGCTGTAGTTCCTGTCCTTAGAATTTATGGACTTCCTCCAAATTTAAAATCATGGCAGGAACCTTGTAGCTTGCTCGATAGAAAGCTGAAGATCCTGTCCTTAGAATTCACGGACTTCATCAAATTGAAAATCCTGTCAGAAACCCTGTACTTTGGTCGATAGAAAACTTTAGGTCCTGTCCTTAGAATTCACGGACCCCTCCAAATTGAAAATCCTGTCAGAATCCCTATAGCCTGTTCGATAGAAAACAGTAGGTCCTGTACTTAGAATCCACGGATCCCTCCAAATTGAGAATCCTGGCAGAACCCTGTAGTTTGCTCGATAGAAAGCTGTAGATCCTGTCTTTAGAACTTTCGGACCCTCTCCAAACTGAAAATCCAGGCAGAAAACCTGTACCCTGCTCGATAGAAAAGTTTAGGTCCAGTCCTTAGAATTCTCCGACTACCTCCAAATTGAAAATCCTGGCAGAGACCCTGTAACCTGCTCGATAGAAAGCTATAGGCCCTATCCTTAGAACTTTCGGACCCTCTATAAATATAAAATCCTGGCAGAAACCCTGTAACATGCTCGATAGAAAACTGTAGGTCGTGTCCTTAGAATTTACGGACCCCTTCAATTTAAAAACCCTGGCAGAAATCCTGTTCCCTGCTTGATAGAAAACTGTAGGTCCTGTCTTAAAAATTCACGGACTACCTTCAAATTGAAAATTCTGATAGAAACCCTGTAGTCTCCCTCAATAGTAAGAATGCACTTACCCGTAAAAAAAGAAAATCCTGGTGGAAACCCTTTAGGTCCTATCCTTAGTATGCCCCGCCAAATTGAAAATTCTAGTAGAAACCCTGTAGTCCACTTGTTACCCCCAAAAATCATCTAGAACAGCCTGAAACTAGTGAGAGCCACTAAAATCCTAACTAGAACATTAAGATTAACATTAGAATTTTTTTGAAATTTGACGTGGTCAGTGATTCTGCTAGGTCGTCCTATCTGGACGGGCTCATCCAAATATTCATTAAGAACACCCCCAAATGAGCGCTACCTCTTCAGTAGTTCTAAATATTTACGGTAAAATTGGTATAAAACGTATTGAGTTGTTTAGAAAAACAAGTTACCTCTTTATTCATACAATGTAAGACACATTCTATCTTTGCCCCATGATTTGATAGAGTGATTTTATAATGTAATGTACTACACGACACGAGGTAACATGTATAACACCAAAGATTTTCACGTGCTTGCTATAGCTATGACATACATACAAAAGAGTCTGTGTGAGAGTTGTACGTAGTTCTGGTTTAACGCTGTGTCATAATTTTTTGAACTACTAAGTTGTTCCCACAAGCGTGATCTTTATGACATGGGGAAAACCTCTGGTGTTTAGGAGTAAGTTATTTAGCGAAGGGGTTTTCAAATTAGAAAATGGAAAAAAATCCCCTGATACCTGCAGGGGTACATACATGTTAACACTTAATGCATGATGCTATACTCAATTTCTCAACCACTGATAAGTGGAAATTTGGCGCGTCCTATTTACTTCAGGAAATTTTCCCCATTTTTGTTTGAAGAGGTTGGCTAGCTTTCAAATTCAATCATGCATGAAATTGTGGAGAAATATCTTGATATGCGACAAGTATGAACATTGTTGCTGGTATTTGCGCCTTCAGGTTGGGTAGCTAATGTATTCAACGACGTGTGGAAAAGTGTCTGCTGACTTGAATAAATTTCCCAAACAGTTGAAATATGAAAATACTTGCTTCTAATTGAGTATGTAATTTCCGTGACTTTCTCCTTCAATAATGCTTGTCAGAACTTGAACCCCTTGACATCAGTGCTCATTGAGGGAGAAATAGAGACTAGCTGACTTGCTAGAAGCGTGAAAATATACCTTTTTTGGAGGGCGTGAGGGGATCTCACGTGATACGAATTTTGGTTGTCTCTCTGAGAATGAGGAAAATATCTTGTACTAATTTGATCTTGAATCTCCCATGGAATCTCCCTTGAATCACTCGTGGAATTCTGAAGAAGTGATTTTGCCAGGTTAGCCTATGTGGAGATTCTTACCCCAGAAATCATCGAGAACATACCCATACTTGTGAGACCCACTAAAATACCAACATCAACATTAGATCGTGAGTGAAAATTTGACGTGGTCACTGATTCTGCCAGGAGGGTGTTAGCCCCAAATCTTCGAAAACACCCCCAGACTTCATTTTTGCGCTAAAATGTTAGTTTTTCTACTTATGGAGGAGTAGGAAAAACTGAAAAATATCATTCACATAATGGAATAAAATGTGGAGCACTACCTCAACATTGCTTTCAAATATTTACGAAAAGCAATAGACAAAGACATAGCAGGTTACTTAAAAAAGGAACTTACCTTTTATTCATACAATGTAAGACACACGTTCTATCTTCGCTCCAGAAGAGTGGCTTTAGAAGTAATCTACTAATGTACTATACCAAATGGGGCCACCATGTATAAAAGCAGGGATTTTATATAGCTCTGGCTTTTCCCAATGTTACATATTTTTTGAACTAATAAGTTGTTGTCATATGCCTGGTATTTAAGTCACGGGATGGAAACCTCTTGCAGATACAGGCGTGGGTTGATGTTATTTACCGAGGGGGAGAAGAAAGATTTTAAATGACTAAATAGAAAAATTAATCCTGGTACCCGGATGGCCTAGATACATTTTTTCACATTCGATCACACATGAAATTAGAGAGAAATATCTTGACGTCAGACAAGTATGAAATATTATTGCTTGTCATTGTACCTCCAGTTTAACTAGCTATTGCATTCAATGAGGCGTGGAATTTAGGAAAAATACGTTTTTACGTGAGGTGAATGTATAAAGATGGATAAATTCCTAAAACATTTGAACCATAAAATAACTCCTTGTAATTGTTATATAAAATGTTCTTGTTACAACTTTAAGTCTGACATCAGTGGTCAATGAGGGGGTCAATTTGCTGGCTGGCAAATTCATTTAATGACGTGTGTAATTATGGAAAATATGTGTTGAGGTCAAGGAGATCATTGACAGAATGTGAGTTTATAGCTCAAGCCTAAATTTGGTTCAGCGTAAATGTCTAGCAGAACCACTGCTCAAATCCATTAATAAAGTTCACCCTGAGCTTTAGATGCGTAAAGACTATAAATAAAATTTTGTTAGAAAGACTAGTACTACTGAGAAATATTTGTAGTAAGATCCTTAACACAGACTGATAGAAAAGAATCACTGCTCAAATTCATTAAAGAGAAAGTTGATGTATCTTTATCGGACACAGTGGCCGCAGATACCAAATAGTCTTATAGTTAACAATTTAATATCTTTTTAACTTAACAATTTTCATGCATTGTTTTTGATATGTTACATTAGTTCAGAAACTTAATGTATCTCTATCAGAAACAGTGTCCACAAATACCCAATAGCCATATAATTAACAATTGAATCTTTTTTATACTAGGAAATTTTTCATGCAATGTTTTTGATATTCGTTAAGAAAACGTTGATGTGTTTTTATCAGAAATAGTGACCAGAGACATCCATTAGCGTCATAGTTAATAATTGAGCTTTGTTTTACAATGCTCAAATTAATTAATTATTTTTTAGTCTGAACCATAGGTCCCTAAAGGTCATACATAAAATTTTATTAGAATGAGTACTGTTAGTGAGAAACATTTGTAAAAACAGCTTCAGCATAAAAGTCTAGCACAATTATTGCTCAAGAAATAGGAGAGCATTGGAAAGAGCAAGATGATAGCAAAGTCGGAGAATAGATAACATTGGCAAAACCAGCACAATTGTTGCAAGGATAATGAAAATCTCAACTTGGTAGACTAAGATAAGAGAGAAACAGAATGGACATGTAGGGCAAGAACTTCTGCGCAGGAGTTTGACAGAATCAGTGTTCATTGACGATTCTTTTTTGTGCTGCAATATACTAACGACTATTGAAAATTATACCAATCGTATTTTAAGACGTCTCTATCAGAGCTGAAAAGCACCTTACTTTTTGCTAACACGGCCTAGTCTGAAAATAGAAAACTCACTAAACTCAGATGAATATAGAAAACGTGCTCGACTCAGATGAACATGCGAGGTGTTTTGCGAAAGTTAATGAACTTCGAAGGAATGTAAACTCACTTAAAGTGTTACCTTCCTTTCTCTCTCAACACCAGTAAAAACCTCACTTGAACAAACAAAACTTGTTTCGCTTTACATTAATATTTTTAAACTAGTGGATAAGAAAGAATGTAGTTTTGAGATGAACTAAGTCACCTCCCTTCCTTCCTTTGCTATTCAATAGTACTTTTTTTAAAAACTAGAGTGTAAAGATAATGGAAGGTAAAATAATGTAACCTGACATAAAATTAGCGATAAATACTAACATGATACTTAGAAAATAAAACATAAGTGGGTGTCCCCAGGTCCAAGAAATTGAGTGTGGGATATAAGAATATTAATGTTTTATTCTTTAGGATATGCTATAAACCGAACTAGTAAAAGTCGATTCCATACACTCCCTTGAGCTACTTCCATACCTAGCCATTTTTAATTATCTGTTACATATTTTGTTCCTTACATATCCTTGCACCTCAATCATAGTAAAATCTGTTATTCACTTTTAAAAAATTTCATTACGGACATTTGCGTGTATTGCTATACGAAAGAGGATTAAATTATGAAAAAATGGACACAAATGAATTGATTGTTTTCTCGTATTAGTACTATCATCATTCTTTTATACTTTAAAAGTGATATGTATTCATAGGATACTTTATGTTTCGGCAAAGAAAGAAAGAAAGAAACTCAGACAGCTAATCTGAGTGTTGATTTTCACGAAAGTTTGCATCGCATTTTTGTAAATTATTTAGGGTTGATTTTCAGGAAAACTTGCATTGCACTATTGTAAATTTCTTAGGGTTGATTTTCATGAAAGCTTACGTTGCATTTTATAAACCACTTAGGATTGATTTTCATGAAACCTTGCGTTGCACTTTTGTAAATTAGTTAGGCTGATTTTCATGATAGATTGCATTGCACTTTTATAAGTAAACTAAGCTAGAACTGCTTTTCAAGGTATGACAAACATATTATTTATGAATGATACGTAAAACCTCGAAGTTTGGACAGTATCTCAAGTTAGCGACGATGTGAATAGAATAACAAGAAGCATGATGTGAACAGATTCCTATGTATATTAATTTTTCCTTTCGCCTTTTAAGCACATTCTGAAGCAATAATAAGAATAACAACAGTCTTGATGAATAAATAAAAAATATTATCTTTTAAATGCCCATCTCACCCCGCTGTCAATTTAAATACTGGATTCGTTTGGAAATGGTATATTAAATCACTGCTTTGGAAAAACTCACTTTCATTAAATTTCCTTTGTGCAAGAGATGCCTGGGTTTTACTTTGTGATCTCCACTAATATAAATGTGGTAAATGCATAGAATTTTTGCGTGCGGATCTAGCTAAATTCAGGTTTGGTAGTTTTCATTATAGCGAATGTACATGACGTTTAAAACAGCATTACAAAGAACTATGTATGTCATTTTTATTATTTCAATAAAAATACACAGTGGAGTTGACCACCACATAATAAAACTGAAAATGTTTCTCGACTTAAGGCACTCATTCGTGTTTTCTCCCTTGAAATTGAAATCAAAATTTCTTTCATATAATTTGTATGCTTGTTGACTTACAGACATATTGACAATCAAGTGACACAATTAGAAAAAAATATTGTCAATCGATACCAATTGTTGCAAAACTATCATCCTTTCGTCGATCCGAAAGTCCAAAAATCTATGAAGTTATATAGTTTCCTCGTTTTATCACGTGAGAGTGATATTTTCGTAACGTAATAATATCTATTAATACTAATTTTAATTCTCTTTACGAGATGTTCACCTCAACGGGAACTACAGCTTCCGGAATGTAGGAAATACTCTTTAAAGATACACAATACCCTTGACGTTTAACATATTAAAGTTCAACTACTGTTCAAACCATTTTATGTTTTTATTCAGTACAGAAATTTATGCGTGTTTCTGTTCAACGCAGAAACTCCTTTGACAATAAAACATATAAAACGTATATACTGTTGGTAATATTTTAAACTTCTGAAACTACAAAGTGTACAAAAAGCGAGGTAATGGACTAAAAGTGTGAAACCTTATTGAGAAAATGAGCAATGCATGTTTCTATTCAACACAAACTTTTTTGAAAAATTAAAATATATAAAATCTTTATACTCTTAGTAATTAATACATTAAAGTTCGGAAAGTATGAAATGTATAAAACGAGGTAATTTAAGAAATAAAAAGTAAGAATTTATTGAGAATTGAACAATGCATGTTTCTGTTCAACGCACAAACTCTTTTGACAATTAAAATATATAAAACATTTAAAGTGTTAATATTTTAAACTTCTGAAACTACAAAGTGTACAAATAAACGAGGTAATGAGAGAAATAAAAAGCTATTGTGTACTGAAGAAGGCATATTACTATTCAAACTTGAAACTCTATTGAAAAACAAAACATTAAAGAATGTAACATTGAAAATTGTTGTGTGAAAATTTGTTAACTATATCAGTATTGGGTATGTGTGGTCAGCGTTTCCCTTAATTTTCAATGTTTTAAAAATTTTAAGTATATAATGCCTTGTTAATACTTTAAAGTTCTGAAACTACAAAGTGTACAAAAAACGAGGTAACGGAAAAGATAAAAGCTATTATATATTCAGGAGGGCATGTTACTATTCAAACTAGAAACTCTTCTATTAGTATTGTGTATCTGTGGTTAGTGTTAACCTTAATTTTTTTAAGTTTTGAAATTTTAAAATATATAAAATCTTTGTATTACTTTAAAGTTCTGAGACTTGAAAGCATACAAAAAAGAGGTAACGGAAAAAATAAAAAGCTACTTGGTATTGAAGAAAGCATATTTCTATTCAAGGTAGAAACTATTTTGAAAATCAAAACATGAAAGAATGGGACATATTGAAATTATTGTATCAAAATTTGTTAACTAAACGGATATCAGTGTTGGGTATCAGTGACTAGCATTTCTCTTAATTTTGGAAGTCTTTTACTTGGCCTGATAAAAGTGTGTGGAGCTCAATGTCCTATGAAATGTAGCTTAACAGGATGTTTTGTTAAAATGTTTCTGTTTGTTTTAACTTTAATAGATTTAATTATAATAATCATACATTAAAGTTTTTAAATTCCTATTGTGTATTACTTCTGAATTAAAGCAAACGTCTTTTTTAAAATAATGGCTCATACACTGAGCTTAAACTTTAGTGTGTTGTCATCTTGTGGATATAAATGTACTAATCTGAAAATTACATCTGTAGAATTAGAGAAAAAACAATTCTATAAATAACTAACAGAAATAAATGCTTTATTTATACTCAATATTTTACTATTAGAGTATGACAAGTATGATTATATTGTAAACAATTTTAAGCTTGCTAGGACGACGGCAGTAATTGCTTACTTGTAAAACAACTCTAAGAAAATTGAAAGCTAGAGCGACGGCGGCGGTGGTAATTCTTTACATATGACGTTAAGCTAAGGAATGTGCTTGATAATGCACATACGCATACACACACAAACACACACAGAGACATAGACAGAGATGTACAAAAACAGAGACATACAGACATAGAAAGACACACACCCACACACACATACATGCACACACGCAGACATACACACACACACAGACACACACACAGAAATACACACTCACACACAGACATATAGCTCAACTGTTAATACTATGCTTAATTATAGTATTTTTTCTATCATTATTTGTAAAGAATTAGCACTGCCGCTGTCGCTCTAGCTTTCAATTTTCTTAGAGTTGTTTTACAGGTAAGAAATTACTGCCGTCGTCCTAGCAAGCTCTAATTTGTTTAGAATTTAATCATACGTGTCATACTCTAATAGTAAAATACTGAGTGTAAGTAAAGCTTTTATTTCTGTTAGTTATTTTATAGAATTTTTTTTCTCTAATTCTACATATTTAATTTTCTGATAAGTACATTTTATCCACAAGATGACAGCACACTAAAGTTTAAGCCCAGTATATGAGCCATTATTTTAAAAAAGACGTTTGCTTTAATTCAGAAGAAATACACAATAGAAATTAAAAACACTTTAGCTACCTTAACTTTCTATGTATGATTATTGTAATTATTTCTATTTCCTAGTTAAGACAAATAAAAACATCTTAACAAAACATCCCGTTTAGCTACTTTCATAGGACAGTGAGCTCCACACACTTTTCAAAGGAAGAATTAATCAGACCAAGTACAAGACTTCCAAAATTAGGAGAAATGCTGGTCACGGATACCCAATACTGATATAGTAAACACATTATCATACATTTTCAATGGTATATTCTACGATCTTTTGATTTTCAAAAGAGTTTCTAGTTTAAATAGTAACATGCTTTCTTGAATACATAATAGCTTTTTATTTTTTCCATTACCTCGTATTTTGTACTTCGTAGTTTCAGAACTTTAAAGTATTACAAAGATTTTATGTATTTTAAATGTTTAAAAACTTAGAAAATGAAGGGAAACGATGACCACAGATACCCAATACTGATATAGTTAACAAATTTTCATACAACATTTTACAATGTCACATTCTTTAATGTTTTGTTTTTCAAAAGAGTTTCTAGTAACATGCTTTCTTCAATACACAATAGCTTTTTATTTCTCCGATTACCTCGTTTATTTGTACACTTTGTAGTTTCAGAAGTTTAAAATATTAACAACAGTTTAAATGTTTTATATATTTTAATTGTCAAAAGAGTTTGTGTGTTGAACAGAAACATGCATTGTTCAATTCTCAATGAATTCTTACTTTTTATTTCTTGCATTACCTCGTATCGTACATTTTATACTTCCTTAACTTTAAAATATCACTAAGAGTATAAAACATTTTCTGTTTTATTATGTGGTGATCAACTCCACTGTGTATTTTTAATGAAATAATAATAATGACATACATAGCTTTTCGTAATGCTGTTTTAAACGCCATGTAAATTCGCTATAATGAAAAAATATCAAACCTGAGTTTAGCTAACCCCCCACGCAAAATCTCTCATGCATTAGCCACATTAATAATAATGGGGTTCACAACGTAAAACCCACGCATCTCTTGCACAAACGAAATTAAATTAAAGAGAGTTTTTTCAAAGAAGTGATTAAATATACCATTTTTAAACGAATCCAGTATTTAAAATGGTAGCGGGATGACATGGGCCATTTAAAAGATAATATTATTTATTTATTCATCAACCTGTTATTATTCTTATTATGTCTTCAAAATGTTCTTAAAAAGTGACAGAAAAATTAATATAAAAAGCAATCTCTTCTCACAATCTCATCGCTCACTTGAGATACTGTCCAACCCTCGAGGTTTTACGTATCATTCATAAAGAATATGGCTCCCATACCATGAAAAGCAGTTCTAGCTTAGTTTACTTATAAAAGTGCAATACAAGCTTTCATGAAAATCAGCCCTAACTCATTTACAGAAGTGCAACGCAAGCTTTCGTGAAAATCAACCCTTAATTAGCTTTTTGAGTTTCTTTGTTTCTTTACCGAAATATATAGTATCCTAATACTGCATATTAATTGAAAAGTGTAAAAGGATGATGACAGAACTTATACGAGACTACAATCAATTCGTTTGTGTTTATTTTTCATAATTTAATCCTCTTTCGTATAACAATACACACACATGTCCATAATGAAATTTAAAAAATGTGTAACAGATATTACTATCATTGAAGTACAAGGACATGTAAAGAATATTATATGTTACAAATAATTAAATAATGGTAAGTTATGTAAGTAGATCAAGAGAGTATGTAGAATGGATTTTTACTATAGCATATCCTAAAGAATAAAACACTAATATTCTTATATTCCACACTCAATTTTTTGGACTTGGGGAAACCCACCTATGTTTTATTTTCTAAGTATCATGTTAGTATTTACCGTTTATTTTATGTCAGTATACATTCTTTTCCCTCACATTAATTTTACACTCTATTTTTAAAAAATACTATTGATTAGCAAAGGAAGGAAGGTGACTTAGGTTATCTCAAAACTACATTCTATCTTATCTACTATTTTAGAATATTAATGTTGAGTGAAACAACTACCGTTAGTTCAAATTAGGTTTTTTACTGGTGTAGAGGAAGAAAGAAAGGTGACACTTTAAGTCAGTTTACATTTTTTCGAAGGTTATTACTTTTCGTAAACCACTTCGCATGTTTATCTGAGTCGAGCACGTTTTCTATATTCATCTTAGGTCAGTGCGTGTTTTATTTTCAGACTAGGTCGTGTTAGCAAAAAGTAAGGTGCTTTTCAGCTCTGATAGAGATGTCTTAAAATACGATTGGTATCAATTTCAACAGTTAGTCTTAAGTACATCGCTGCACTAATGAATATTGATTCTGTCAAAATTTTGTGCAGAAGTTCTCGCCCTACATGTTGAAAACCCTATTCTCAAATTTGAAAATGATCAGTCCATTCTCTTTCTCTCTCATCTTAGCCTGCCTCATTGAGGTTTTCATTATCCTTGCAACAATTGTGCTAGTTTTGCCAATGCTCTCTTTTCTCTGTCTTTTCCATTATCTCGCTCTTCCCAATGCTCTCCTATTTTTTGAACAATTATTTTGCTAGACTTTTATGCCATGTTGTTAATACAAATATTTCTCACTAACAGTACTCTTTCTAATAAAATTTTATGTATGACTTTTAGGGACCTATGGTTCAGACTAAAAATATTTAATTAGTTTTGAGCAGTGTAAAAAAACTAAATTCTTAACTAAAACACTAATGGGTGTCTGTAGTCACTGTTTTTGATAAAGACACATAAACTTTCTCTTTATCAACGAAAATAAAAAAAACATGAAAGTTTTCTTAGTTAAAAAACTATTAAGTTGTTAATTATAACGCTATTGGGTATTTTTGGTTACTGTTTCTAATAAAAATATTGTATGAAAAATTTCTAAGTTAAAACGATTCAATTGTTAATTATATGGCTATTGGGTATCTGTGGACACTTTTTCTGATAAAGATACATCAAGTTTCTCAACTAATGTAACATATCAAAAACACTGCATGAAAATTGTTAAGTTAAAAACAATTTTATTGTTAGCTATAAGACCATTGGATATTGCTGCCACTGTTTCTGATAAAGATACACCAACTTTCTCTTTAATGAATTTGAGCAGTGATTCTATCGTATGTATTTGTTAGAGCTCTTACTACAAATATTTCTCAGTAGTACTAGTCTTTCTAACAAAATTGTATTTATGGTAATTAGGCATCTAAAGCTCAGGGTGAAACGTTATTAATGGATTTGAACAGTGGTTCTGCTAGACATTTATGCTGAACCAAATTTTGGCTTGAGCTATAGACTCGCGTCCTGCCAATGATCCCCTTGACCTTAACACGTATTTTCCAAAATTCCTCACGTCATTACAATGAACTTGCCAGCCAGCTTCTATCCCCCTCATTGACCACTGATGTCAGCCTTAAAATTGTAACAAGAACATCTTATTTAACAATTACAAGGAGTTATTTTATGGTTCAAGAGTTTAAAAAAATTATCCATCTTTTATAGGCATTCATCTCTGATGTAAAGACGTATTGTTCCTAAATTCCACGCCTCATTGAATGCAATAGTGAGCCTAACTGGAGGTACAATGACAAGCAATAATATTTCATACTTATCTGACGTCAAGATATTTCTCTCCAAACCCATGTGTGATGGAATGTGAAAATGTATGTAGGCCATCCTGGTACCAGGAGGATTTTTTCTATTTAGTCATTTGAAAACTTTTATCTCCCCCTCGTTAAATAACACCAACCCACGCTTCTACCTATAAAAAGTTTTTCCCTCGTGACGTAAACATCAGGCTTGTGGCAACAACTTACTAGTTCAAAAAAATAGGTAACATTGGGAAAAGCCAGAGCTACGTACAACCCTCACAATCACAATCTTTACTTCGAAATCAACTAGCAAGGATGTCATCATAATAATTACGAAAGCTCTTGTTTTTATGTATGCCATCCCGTTAGTGAACACTTGAAAAATCCTTGCTTTTATACATATTTGACCCATTTGGTATAGTACATTAGGAGATTAGTTCTAAAGCCACTCTTCTGGAGCGAAGATAGAACGTGTTTCTTACATTGTATGAATAAAAAGGTAAGTTCCTTCCTTTCTAAGTAACTTGCTATGTTTTTATCTATTGCTTTTCGTAAATATTTAAGAACAGTGTGGAGGTAGAGCTCCACATTTTACGAGGGGATAAGGACAAGACCTACAGTTTTCTATCGAGCAAGCTACACGGTTTCTGCCAGGATTATCTATTTGGAGGGGGACGGTTAATTCTAAGGACAGTACCTACAGTTTTGTATCGAGCATGCTACAGGGTTTCTGCCATGATTTTTCAATTTGGAGGTGGTCCGGAAATTCCAAGGACAGGATCTACAGTTTTCTATCGAGCAAACTACAGTGTTTCTGCCTGGATTTTTAATTTGGAGTAGTTCGAGGAGTTCTAAGAACAAAAGTTAAAGATTTCCAGCGAGCAAACTACATGGTTTCTGCCAGGATTTTCATTTTGGAGGGGTTTGTGAATTGTAAGGACAGGATCTACAGTTTTCTATCGAGCACGCTACAGGGTTTCTGCCAGGATTTTTAATTTGTAAGGAGTCCGAGAATTCTAAGGAGAGGAACTACAGTTTTCTGTCAAGCAGGTTAAAGGGTTTCTGCCAGTATTTTCAATTTGGAGGGGATAAGGATAGGACCTACAGTTTTCTATCGAGCAAGCTACAGGGTTTCTGCAGAGATTTTCTATTTGGAGTGGGACGGTTAATTCTAAAGACAGGACCTACAGTTTTCTATCGAGCAGGCTACAGAGTTTCTGTCAGTATTTCCCCCCTCAAAATTCCCCCGTAATCTTGTACAAACAGCCAGCCGAAAGGATTTTCCTGTCGCGAGATTTTATTTTTTAGTGCAAACAGCATTAGGTCGCCTCCACTGAACCACATCTGCTTATTTCAATCAAAATTTACCCGTAATTTTGTACGAACACTTTTTCCCCAATCTTGGCATTTTAGTTTACGTCATCACTAATTCAGCCACAATCTAGTACAAACCTCCGCATCTTTCCAACTTACTACCTTTTCTTGTGCTCACACGTAATGGGAATTTCCATTCCCTATCTTGGATTACGTTATCACTTTTCCCTGCAAAATCCAGATGTAATCTTGTGCAAACATGTCATAGATCACCTCAACCTTCCTCCAAGTCCAAACAACTCACTCAACAACCATACTACGTGGTTCATGACGTCATCACGGCAACCATCTTGAATTTGTGTAGTTCCCGACCGATTTCTACTACTTTACGGTATAGATCCTAGTAGCATATGAGGTTCAACGGAGGAGAATGTTGTGTTTAATTTTAATTATATAACAAAAGTTAAACCTTCTTTCAGCCTTATTACGCAATTTACTTTGCAAATATATAGCTCCGTGAAGTTGGAATCCCGAAATCGAACCCGCCAATGAAACGTTACTCAAGTCTTGAGCTATTTTTGTCCTTTTTTGTGCCATCAATAAAGAGTTTTGAGCTCAAGTCTAAAAAGTTATAAGCAATTCTTTTCCGGATTCCAACTTCACATCTCTACCCGACTTTCGAATTTCAACTCCGAAAACACCCTATAATTTTGTGCTACTTTTGTGCATTTTTGTGCCATCAATAAAAACTTGTGTGCTCGCGTCTAAAAAAACATAAAAAATTATTTCCCCAACTTGTAACTTCACGTTTTTTTCCCGATTGGGAGTCATGACATAGAACCAGGCAACGAAACGTTGCTCAAGTTATGTCCTACTTTTATTGACATGAATAAAATATTTTGTGCTCAATCACACCTAACATAAGTTGTTAGTAATTCCTTCTCCGGATTCTAACTTTGCGTGCTTGACCGGTCATGATAAAGAATCCATCAACGAAACGTTGCTCAAGTTATTTCCTGGTTTTGTACTTCCTATTGCCACCAATAATAAGATTTTTGCTCACGAGCAACTAATATTATATAACTTTATTTTTGCGTGTTTCTTACGGAAATCCGTAAACAATGATGGAAAAGTCGCAAAAGTTAGATGAAGAAGTACCAAATTCAACACATTTTCTGCTCAGTTTTTATTTCAAGTTATAGAAAGGACTATCCTCTACAAATACATGTATATATTATTAAAAAATATCTGAAAACAAATAAAAGCAAATGCTTGTTTACATAGGGTGTCCCAATAAGAACACCGAATTTAATATGGTGTAAAAATAACTCTAGTCTAACAAAACAACAAATATTTTTACATATTTACAATGTCGAATTGTTCCGATTTAAGAGTGAAAAATAACATCGGACATATGTCCCCCACGAGTTGTACTGCAGGCGTTAACTCTGTCCATGAAATTTAAAAGCACTTTTCTCCACATAATTGCTTACAATTTGGATGGAGATACGTCGGATCTCCTCCGCCAGTTAAGCCCAACCTGAAGTTTATGAACCAAACTAATGTTTGCGAATATCATGAGATCTATGTTCATACAATACATTTATATTTTATTATGGTACTGTCTCTGACTGTTCTTAAAATCCCATATATGGCACATCATATGTGCTCTTCGGACACTGCCATCTTCAAATACGTCGCACAGCCAGTTGGAACACGTGAGGCTGGAATCCGGGGAAGGAATTGCTTATAGCTTTCTTTTAGACGCGAGCACAAAACTTGAAATTGATGTCACAAAAAAGCACAAAAATTGGAACAAAATTATTGGGTGTTTTCGAAGTTGAAATTCGAAAGTCGGGCAGAAACGTGAAGTTGGAATCCGGAGAAAGAATTGCTTATAACTTCTTTTAGACGCGAGCGCAAAACTTTTTATTGATGGCACAAAAAAGCACAAAACTAGCAGAAAGTTATAGGGTTGTTTCGAAGTTGAAATTCGAAAGTCGGGGAGAAACGTGAAGTTCGAATCCGAAAAAATAATTGCTTATAACTGTTTAGACGCGAGCACAAAGCTTTAAATTGATGGCACAAAAAAGCACAAAAGTAACACAGAATTATAGGGTGTTTTCGAAGTTAAAATTCGAAAGTCGGGGAGAGACGTGAAGTTGGAATCCGGAAAAAGAATTGCATATATCTTTTTTAGACGCGGGCACAAAACTTTTTATTGTTGGCACAAAAAAGCACAAAAGTGGCACAAAACTTTAGCCAAGTTTCATTGGCGGGTTTGATATCGGGATTCCAACATCACGAAGCTCAAATATATAACATGTGCGTAAGTACATCAATTAACTTTTTATGTATATTATTACCGTACATACAGCAGATATGCATTGTATTTAAACTTACTCTACAATGCATATCTATTTCTGAGCAATTAGGGTCTACATATACATGATATACAATATAATCGGGACTATACCGAATAGTGAATATATAAGTACTTTTACAAGGCAAATACAAATTAAATGACCTTCACTTCAAATTTAGCGTCAAATATAAGCTCTTGTATCATTTTTTTCTTTAGAAATTTTAAATTTAAGATATGTAAATGGTACCAGTTGAATATTCGAGTAGCTTCGACGAGAATTTGTGAATAAAATTAATATTTTCCATCATATGCCATTTTAAATAATACCATGGATGAGTGAATAAGAATGCTGCTCTTATGTGTAATGTCACGTTTGACTTTTTTCTTTGTTTCGCGATTGTTGTGACAAGTTGATATGCCACGTTTAGAGGAAGCTTGTCAAGTGCCTACGAGTAAGCTTTAGATGCATCTTACAACCTTACTATGAAAACTATACTAATGTAAACTTGTGTGGCATAGATCCAGCTTACAGCCTTACCTTGACAAGCTTAATGTAAGCTTGTACACTAGACATAGCAAGCTTGAAACAACTTTGATTCAAACTTACTCTCCTATCTGGGTTCGTTTGACAAGTGTTCCACTATTATAAATTAAGAAAAAGGTATTATTAACGTAGACTGTGTGTATAGTGAATGTGTTTCGAAATTGCCCCTAAAGAATAGGTAGCAGACATAAATTTTGTTCAGGGAGGGTTTAATAAATATGTATAATGCATTCTAACGTAGAAAAATATTTTCCCTCATAACGAAAAAGTTATCGCATCAAAAATGGAAACAAATGATCAAAAATGGTGCTAGCGGTTCCCCTTTAGAGACAATTTCACGCCAAATTTCTCCTCTACTTTAGAGGTACTTTAAATGTCTCCATTCTTAGAAATGTTTAGGACAATATCTGTAACTCATGTACCAAATTTCATACTTTTATCACTAAAATGCACGTTCACCAAATATCTGCACATTCAGCAACAACACGGAAAAAGTTTTTAATCCACATTACATCTAACCATTTGTTTATCCCATCACTAATAATAATAATAATTATTATTATGATTATCTTTATTAAAGTTCTATGATCAGTAGGCAGCACTAAGTCTAATGGGGATATACGAAAATAGTACAAAAAGTGAGAGAAATGAAGAGAAAAAAGTGTAAAAATCAAGAGTATCCTTTATGATTATAAACTTTTGAATTAATAACAAGCTAAGTAATGGTTTTATTGTAGACAAAACCAAAGCGCCCCGTATAAATTAAAATTATCATTTAACGTATAATAAAGAAAGATTTAAAATCATAGGGACAAATGGAGCTTACTAAGCGGATGCCAGGGCCTGCCAGTTTCAGAGTCAAAGTCATAGTTTTCCCACCAGTGTTCATGACAATTCCAACGGTGTATGGATTATCTCTGTCGAACTTGTGGCTACTGAAATTTCGTAGGGGCACAAGTGGAGAATATTAAGCGATTGAAAATGACCTTCCAGTTTTAGAGCCACATTTTTCGGTTTCCTCACCGTTCCAGAACATGATGTATAGACCGGTGTATTGACCATCTCTGCGGCACTTGTAGTTTCTGAGATCTAGGAGGGGCACAAATGGAGAATACCAAGCGACAATTAATAGAGAAGACCTACAAGCTTAGGGTCAAAGTTGTAGGTTATTCCATGGTTTCAGACCATTATGAATCCAATGATGTATGTCTTAAGCTCTGTCATATTCATAGTTTCCACATTGTTTCTGATCATGACGAATCCAAAGGTACCGAAAATATGTGATAATCATTGAGGTACATCACTTTGAGTCGAAATATGTTGGTTTGGTTTAAATATTCCCATAAATGTCGAAGATATAGGGAAAAGTATATTTTTTCAAGATGGCAGTCGATTGAACCAAAATGAATGAAAAAAACATGCAAGTACGTGGATCGAAGTCGAAATATGTTGGTTTGGTCGAAATATTCCCATAAATGTCAAAGATATAGGAAAAAGTAAAATTTTTGAAGATAGCGGCCAGTGGTACTGAAAATGTATAAAAAATATTCAAGTACATGGATCGGAGTCGAAATATGTTGGTTTGGTAGAAATTGTGCAATAGACACCGATGATGTTGGGAAAAGTCTAATTTTCAAGATGGCGGCCAAAGGTACCGAAAATAAATGAAAACTACTGAGACACTTTGCTTTGAATCGAAATGTTTTGGTTTGCTTGAAGGTTTCCCATAAACGCCAAAGATATAGGGAAAAAGTCCGTTTTTTCAAGATGGCGGCCGGTGGTAAAGAAAATACATGAACATCATTTAAATACATTTAAAAACGATCGAAATATAGTTAAATTGGTCTGGGTCGAAATGGGCAGGTTTGGTTGAGATATTCCCAAAAATACCGAATATATAGGGAAAATTTCATTTTTCAAGATGGCGCCAGAAAAAAGCTCGAATACATGGAACCGCTGAAATACAATCGTGCGGGTAGATAATACGTTAAAAGCAATGATGCACGTCGTTCCTAGACGAAATACGTTTATTTGGGCGAACTATGCCTTTCGTATGAATCTTAGTCGGCAATATTGGATTCAACATGGCCACTGTTTGATCACTTAATGTGTTTCTCGCAACATAATCTAGATAATTTAACTTTATGCCAAATTTCGCTTGACTAACTCATGTGGTTATCGTAATCAGATTCTCCGGAGAAATGCGCTCCCATGGTACAGATCTACCTCCATATCCCCCAGGGGACTGCGGACCCATAGGAAGGTTTGCCTCATTTATTGTAACCTACTCTTGGTCATATATCTTCGTACATATGTCAAATTTCGTTTCTCTAGCTTCAGTGACGTGGAAAGTGGGTTTTGGGCTGCCATTTTGGATTAAAGATGGTGACTTTTTCAAAACGTTGTAATATTTTCCTAAACTACTTGTGATGATACACCTTATGCCAAATTTCGTATCTCTAGCTCAAACGATGTTTTAAATGGATTTTTAGGTCCGCCATTTTGGATTCATGATGAAGTGTTTGAGGACAATTTATAACATTTTCGTAATCTAGTAGTGATGATGTACCTTCGTACCAAAGTTTGTTCCTCTAGCTCCAACGGTTTAAGTTATGCCCTGTATACAACAATAAGTTTGGAAGCCATTTGGGATCCAAGATAGCGACTTTTCCAATATTTTACAATATTTTCTTAATCTACTGGTAATAATGTTCCCTTCATACCGTATTTGGTGTTTCTAGCTACAGTGGTTTAGGATATAAACTATACATAGAGATGGAGAATACTAAGCGATTTAAGAGGACCTGCCAATTTTAGAGTCAAA
Organism: Lepisma saccharinum; assembly: GCA_022664845.1. NCBI lineage: Eukaryota > Metazoa > Arthropoda > Insecta > Zygentoma > Lepismatidae > Lepisma > Lepisma saccharinum. The sequence continues at coordinate 72,295 of JAGDQP010002201.1, forward strand.
TAGATAAGTTTCCCCACCGATTGGGACCAGGAAGAATCCAATGGTGTATAGTTCATCTATGTGTGACCTGTAGTTACTGAGATCTAGGGGTAGACAAAGAAACATACAGCTTTGGAATACTAAGCTATTGAAAAGGACCTGCCAGTTTTAGAGTTTATTTGATAGGTGATTTCATGCTTAGAGTCTATTAGGAACCCAACGGTGTATGGCTCACTTCTGTCGGACTTGTAGTTACTGAGATCTAGGAGAAGCACAAATGGAGAACATTACGCGATTCTAAAGAACCTGCCACTTTTAGAGTAAAACTTATAATTTTCTCCACCGTTTCAGACCATGAGAAATCCAAAAGTGTATCGTAACGTTATCTTGGTTTCTAGATGTTGATTTGGTAGGGACAAACAGATACACGAGATTTGTGCATTTGCCTATCACCATTTTCATTACTAATATATGTTCTATAAGTTACTAAAAACAACTTCCTGTACCAAAGTAATTACAGTTTTCTTGAGTTAAATGAATACTATTATGGCTTCTTGGGCGGTGCACCTGAGATGGGAGCTAGGATAGGTGTCGCACCAGTGCGACTGATAACTGTGTGTACAGGAAGGGTTACATACCAGTCCGACTGCTAACTATGTAGGAGGTAAAAGTAAAGAGAGGAGGTAATCGCCCAGGTAGTGATAACTTGGAATAGTGTGTCGGTTTTTTTCATCTTTTGCTGATGTCCTCAACTCCTCCTCCTGGCCGGCGGTAGCTCCATCACTGTCTTCTTGACGAAATTGAAGCTAGATATTTACACTGCTCATGTTCATTTGTTTGTTTACGTTGCATCACTCGTTACCCACGTAGTACAACTACCACTATCATGTTTATATAATGATTACGCGTGCTGAAGCACTTGGAACGTTACATGATCCCTTCCGTTTAAATATAGAGACACCGTATCTGCGAAACAACATTTTCACTTATTACTGTCGTAGAACGTTCCACTTAGATTTCACAATTAGATATGCACAATTCACCTATCTCATTTATATATAAAATATTCATTTGTCGGTTATATGTACAGCACAATGTTGCTATTTAATTTTTGCCGTGTTAATGTACGAATATCAGTCTCTCACTAAACCAAGCAAATACGGTCTTGATCGACGTCACGGTCCTCAAGGTAGTAAGGTGTATTCGTTTATTCAGTATTTATAAACAAGATCGCTCATCATTGTCGGTTAGTTTGCACTGTTCACATTCGTGATTTTAGGTGAGAACTTATGTTCAGTGTTCGCACTGTGGTTGTCGGTTGCCCTAGAACTGTCTAATATCGTGTCAAGTGACATATTGTCTGTGATAATTTCACTAGCTGACGTTACAGTCTTTTTAATTTGACACAATGAATAGATAATAATAATGGTTATAACGCTGGCCAGTATGCTAATCACAATCACAGTTTCAAGTACATGGATGTTTCTGGAATAGATAATTAGGCGATTGTATTAAGTTTGCACTCATACGTATAGCACAAAATGATAGCTTTAATTAAAAAAGAACATTAATAATAAAATTACTTAGGCAAAGGTTTACCAGGTAATAGTGCGTGGAGATGAAATTCTGAAAATTTACTTGGTAAATTATTTTTCTCCAGAGCCATCGGAGTATGCAAAGAATTAACAAATTTCTGCAAGGTTCTAGGTACAATGTATAATTGAGATGTAATGTCTCATTAAAGTGAGTTACTGTTCTTTTCTGTTTTCGTTTTCTTCTATTTCGTTCAAAAATCTATTTCTTGTTACTTTTATCTTTTTGTTTTCTGCCTTTTTTCATAAAATCTATTCATGTATGTGTGTCTGTGCCTATATGATAATATGTAAAATATTGCCTCTTGAAGTACTGTAAGACACCACCAGCTGGTGTTGGTATGCTTGAGATATGATGCCATCTAGTGAATAACGTATGAGTTACTAGGCACTGTCGTTTAAACTGAAGCTCTTGCCCGTAAGATGCACTGCAGAACTGTCTTTTGTCATTTCATTACTCTCTCTTTTCGAAAGTAGTTCATTAGATTTTTTTCGGAACTTTTATTGGTTCTTTTTGGTATGAAACGGCTTCAGTCGGTCTACTGCGATAAATTGTTCTGTAGGTTGACAATGAGAAGGCATTTTCAATCTGTACAAGTTAGGATGGATTTTTTCTTGAAATTGAGCTGGCTCCTCGAAAGATCGGGTCCAGGCATCCGGTCTCCCTTTCAGGCGTCTTCGGTAATATACTGAAACCATTGTTCCTATTGGATAATCGTTCTTTGAATGTCTCTTATCATAGAATTTTTTCTGGAGAAGAAAATGTGTATGAACTTCCTTGGCAGCCTTCTCCCGTATTTGAGGTAGTTTTTATCGAGGAACTTGTGTGAGGGTCGCGACCCCTAGGTTACAGTAAGTCACTGTCCAAGGCGTGTAGCCTGTGAGTAAGAAGTGAAGCGATTCCTTCATATTTATTTGTATCGAGGTATTATAAGCAAAAACGGCCTTTGGGAGGTAACGAGGCCATGAGTTCATATTCTCTTGCGTATATAATTTAAGAACATTCTGCAAATTCCGCACAGATATCTCCGCTAAGCCTGTTGTACTTTGCGAATATGATAGACTAAATTTCAACTCGAAATCATACTTGTCCGCTAGTTTTCTGATCGTTTTGCTCTTATGGACTGGATGAGAATCCAAAGTAATACTCCTTCCTGGTTGCACCCAAAAATAATATTAGATGGTTTTCCAAAAAATTGGTGACGGTTTCAGAGATATGGTGTCGACAATCTTGCCTACCATATAGCGTGATGCAAATTCAATTCCAATATGGATAAACATTCTCGTGTTTCCCAGAGGAATCGGTCCATAGCTATACAAAATTATCTCTTCAGATATTTTGTCTACAGGATGTTCAAATAGTTCAGCCGGACGTTTATTTGGCTGATTCTTAAGTCTTTAGCACCTATCACAGATGCGAATTTTATACGCCAAGTAGGCTTTCATTAGAGGCATGTAATACTTTTGCAATGCCATCCTATAGAGTTTATTGAAACCAGCATGACCGCCAATACCCGCAGTGTGTTATAAAACCATTGGTCAGTCATACTTTGAGGCACACAGAGGAGAAATATTTGCCCGTATATTGGATGTTTCTGAGTTCTATAAAGAACATCATCTTTTAGACAGTAAAGTTTTATAGCTCGTAATGCTGAGGATTACACTGGTTTTACGCCCAAGTAATGCATCTATAATGTCAAAAAATATGGGTCAGCTTTTGAGTTTGTTTGAATGTTTCAAATGAGGAAAAATTTTGAATGCAGAGATTTGTATCTAAAGCGTATGGTCTAAAAGTTTGTAGTTTCTTCTCTGTTGGCTCGTTTAATTTTCTTTCCTGGTTTAACTCAGTTTCACCATTTTCTCCATTCTCTATAACTTCTCGTGGCTCCAATCGCGAGAATATGTCGGTCGGTTAGGAGACTACCAGTTTGTGTTCTACTTGAAAGGTGTAATCTGATAAGAACAATCTAAATCTTGAAAATTTTCTAATCTTTTGAGGAGCGTGAATGAGTAAAAAGTTTAAATGGGGGATTCAACAGATAGTAACGGAACTTGCGACATGCGTAGAGAATCGAATAAAGTTCACGAAGCCTTGTGCCGACTCGCCGTTTAAATTTTGATAGTCTGCGACTATAATATGAAACGACTGTCTCTTAATTAGTTTTTGGATTGACCCACGTCAAAATAGCCTAAACTTAATACTAGAGCTGTCTGCATGGACTCTTATTTCTTGCGACTCGTCGAAATGCGCAATGCAAGGAACATTCAAATGTTAACTTCTAGCTGTTCGAAAAGTTCATTTAATTCGGGAGTTTATTTGATTTTTTTTCCTTCATGAGAAGCTTCTGAAATGGTTCCATTTTCCGGTAGAAATCCTTGAGATGATTTCTGATAAAATTCAGACCCCCGACAAACTAGTTGTGTTTTCCTTTTAGGATGTTTAAAGTCTCTTATCTTCCTGGCGATTTTGGTGAAATAGATATATTATTTCCCGATGTCGTGAAACCGACCACCTGTAGCTTTGAATACATGATGTGGGTCTTGCGTGGAGAAGTCCTAAAATCGTGACTTCTTAATCTGCTCACTAGTAGCTGGAGGTACCTTATTTGTTTCTCTGCTGTGTGGTTACTAATAACCAAATAATCAGCGAATGAAGTTATTGTATCTGGTAGTCCTTCTAGCATCATTCTAGTTACTATAAATAGGGCTTGGCTAGACGTCGAAATTCTCATTGTACAACGACAGAACTGATAGATCTTTCTACTATGGGGTACTTCAAATTACATATATTTCCAGCTCTTTGGATGAAGTCCAATCTGGTGGAAGCTCGAAGGTAGGTCAATCGTGCTGATAAGAGACTTGCTTCTAATACTGGATATGACACCCTCCGTACTTTGGAAAGGTATAGATAGATTTTGTAAACTTGTTGCATTGATAGTACGATACGAAATTCCTGTAAGTTTGGTTTCTTCATTATCAGCATGGGCGAAGAAAACTCACTTGTAGATGTCTCCTTAATAATTCCGGCTCCTATAATCTCCTGAATTTGAAAATCTACCTGCTTTCTAACGACTATTGGGACTGGGGGATATCTACGGGAGAATGTAGCAGCTTTATCTACTCGGAGACGATGTACGTACCCACGAAATTTTCCTAGGTCCGAACTGCTATATGCGAATGTATCTCGGAATGAGAATATTAATTTTGAATCTTTCTGCTTGACATTTTCCGGAAGTTTTGGATTTGTCAAATAGTGAAGTATCACAGCGTTTTTCAGTGTACCTAAGACGCTCCTCAATTTCCTTTCGAGATCGATATCTATAAATAACATCCTTTTCCTCTTTTATGTTAAGAGCAACTTCCTCTAAATTTTGTTCTGAATACGCCTACATTTTGTTTTCTTTTCTTAAGTAATTCGGTTGACTTTTCCAGCGCATAGACAGTTGTTGAAGATCCCTCACTGAAGTATGGGTTTCCAGAGCGATATTCTTTAAAAAATGATGCTCTAGTCCTAGGCTGAGGAAACGATTTTTTTGTTCTTCAGTCGCTTCTGGGAGGTTATGTCTAATAGCCCTTAGCTTTCCAATAAAATAAGCATCGATGGGCTCATCCTGTTCTTGTATCGAATTAATTTCCATCTCCCCTTTATAATGCGGGATTTAAGGTCTACTTAGACTCATTAATTTCTCTTTCAGCTGATTACATGTTGTATCGGCCATTATGTTTTGAGACTGAATTTGATATACCATGTCCAACGCGGTATGTTGCAAATACATATTCAAGACCTGTTTCTTTTTATCGTCTTCCAATGACTGTAAATTTGCCATATGCTCGAATAGCATAAAAAATCTATCCGGATCCTTGTTCATACGGCCAGAGAACTTTGTCAAATACGGTAGATAAAATTAAGTATTAGTCGCCATAGTATCGCCTTTGTTAGGAAATTCGTTTTCTATATCCGAATTCTGATTGACTGTCCTACTGCCTGATATGAAATCACTAATAACATAGTTCAAAATGTCTTAAAAAGTATATAAGCTCACTTGACACTTCCGATTTTACTGTCTAAATTTCGCGCAAATTACTGCTATCTGAGCTTTGGGACACTTTGGCCCTTTTTATATTGTATTCCACTAATAAATTATCTTAGTGGAAACTGCGCAATCCGCTACTTATGTGCGTGATTACTCCAGCACGTAACGTTCTATCGGTTTCTGGATATTGATTTGGTAGAAACAAATAGATACACGGAATTTGTTGTTTTGCCCATTACCACTTTTATTACAAAAGTAATATATGTTCTACAAGTTACTGAAATAGCTTCCCGTACCAAAGTAATTTCAGTTTTCTTGAGTTACATGATAACTCTTATGGCTTCTTCTTCTTGAGCGGTGCACCTGAGAAGGGAGCTAGGATAGGTGCCGTACCCGTCCCACAGGTAACTGTGTGCGTGAGGATGACATTGAAACGATCTTTAAGCTTCGTTCCATTTGTTTTTATTTATTATTGACACAATTTTTACTGTATCGGGCTTCAACGTCAAAAGGTTTTTACTGTGATGATCTCGGTGTCATCAATATACTTTGACCATTTTCTTTTACGCTTTCAAGCAAGGGTATAATTCTTCTTTTCCTTTTGCTTAGTTATCCTGGCGCAAGTTTATTTCTTGAACTACTTTATAACGTATATTCCTTCAGTCTTCCTTTTATTACTCATTTTCTGATTGGATGATAGTGTCAGCTTCCGTTAATGGACCAAAATCTTAGCTCATCTTAGATATGTGCTTTCCTATTATTGGCAAATCTTCCAGCCAAGAAGAATCCTTGCTCGTAAGATTTATTAATTTTCTTATCTTAACTAATATTTCATTTATTTCCAGTTTTAAAATTTCGTAATGGTGATTGTTTTGGTTGTTACTTTGTAACGTAGCAACAGGATCGTATATGACGTGATAGCACTGTCTTTACAATATACGATACAAATTCTGGTAGAGTCCTTATGACCGAAGATCGTTTATTATAGTGGTTATTTAATGAATAAATAGATCAAATACTTATATACGTTTTTACCGACACCAGTTTATTATAAAAGTTCCAATATTATATAATATACAATTTACTATACAGTTGATAATAAGAGCGTCCCGAACATGGGTTCTGCAATGAATAAACTAGTGGTTCACCTCTTTGCAATGATGCTCTAACTTAGGTCTTTAGGAAAGGAGATCCGTTCATAGAAAGGATACTAACTCCAGTCCGAGTTAGCAGGTAAAGGTATACCAACTTAAGTTGGGGTGAGCAGAGAGTCCTGACTCCAGTCGAAGCCAGGTAGAGGTGACCACTTTTCGGAGCGAAGAAGTGATAACTTCTAAGGTAATTGACTGGCCTTTTATATCATTATTTGTGGGCATATTTTTAGTACTTCCAACTCTTGCCGCTTGGTGTTGGTGTCGTCTGCTTCTTATGGATGCTTAGTCAGCTTTATGTAACGTTTATTGTTTGTTTACTTTGTAGTCAACACACTGACCTAATGATGCATATCCCATTACACTCCCCATTCATTCCAGGGATTATCTCACTTTTTGGGGGAGTTGATTCACTGGGGACTTGTGTAGACACATTTGTATCACACTTTTTCATAAGACGACACTGATTTTAATAAAATATGAAAACAATAAAAAAAATGTTATTTTTCATACGAGGAATCTGCACTTGGCTCTAACTTGCCCAAAGCGGTTTCAGTAATTATGACATCATTCCCCTCAGTGGGGTTAGGCCTTTTCCTCTTTCGTTGCACTGACATTTTTCGTCGTAAATCGCTTTTTAGAACATGTACACAAAATCACTATTGGTGGGTAAGATGCACTTATTGCTTGCGGTGGGTTCACCATTGTTGCACTGATGGGATTTAGAGTTGTGGTTGGCGCTGTTATGGGAGATCTTGATTTCTTCCATTTCTTTATTCTGTTGCTGCGTTTCTTGATGATTTCAGGGGAAATGATGTATTTGGTTGACTCTTCTCATTATGCAGACCAGGAGTATGAAATTTATGATGATGAACATGATTATGAGGGCACACACTGTTATTATGGCTATCATCTGTAATATACACAAAAACTGACTATGATGAATTTCAATTTGTTTTTAATTGTTTTAAAAGACAATACACTGCAATAGATAGCCCTGTTATTATTACTATTATTATTATCACTATTATAATTATAGACCAGTTCACTACGGGATGTAGATGAAAGTCCTGGAATTTACTGCGAAGGTTGTTCTTCTCATGTTTCAATAAACTGTCCAGCTTATCGATCGATTTCTGCAGAGTTTGAAGGGGCAAATAAAAGTTTGTTTCTAAACTTTCTGGTAATGTATAATGCTTTACTTCAAACTCTCATATATGCCTGGTTACTAGTTTTAGAGTTTTTGTTGTCACTATTTCAAAATCTTGGTACAATTAAAAATAAGTAAATGGATTTGTATTGTTATTATTAATTATAGTTTCGGCATGACCGTTACTTATTTTGACTTTATTTCTTGTCGTTATGTGTAAAGCGGAAGGAGTATACATATAAAATTCCTCTACGGTTGACAATCTCGGTCTTATCTGACATAACGATGTATGATTTTGTTAAATGATTTCATGCAAGCAGTCCGTTTTCGGTTGTGCTTGTACTTTACAAATTGTGAACATCTTCTGTTGGTTACGTAGTGATAAGTCAACTTCAAGTATGTACTTCTCTGTTTTTATTGCATAATCCGGTAGCGTTAATCGCATATGAGCTGTTTTAGATAGAAATCCGTTATTATATACTTTATGTAGGATAAAATAATTCTTTTTATTTATCACAGGTACTTGTAAAATTATATCTAGGTTTGCTGTGGTAGCATCGAAATTAATTAAGAAACTTTTTGATGTTTGGTAGAATATTCCTATATCGTTAGTCATTATTGTGCTTCTTAATATCGGATTTGTATTGATGATCTCTCGTGCTAGGGCCGGTTTTATCAGTATATCTGAAACAGCATTTTCGAGAATGCTCTGCACAATGCAATCAAAATGTTGCTCTATGATTTAAAAATTTAATAGAGTTATGAGAAATCTTTCGTTAGTTGCGACAGAACAGAGAAGTTTGATTATTTCACTATGCATATTTGTAATCATTTTTTCCACTGCAATTGTCACGTTTTGTATTGTGTGTTAATTTGTAATTATCATTTTTTATAGTTTGGATTTGTTCGTTTAAATAGTTATTTTGCTGTTGCATTTGATATATTGTAATTTTTAATTTATGTACTTCATATAGCAAGTATCCGCTCATTGCAAAATTTACTATATTCGATATTAATGAAAAATCATTCTTTTTGTAACGGGTTTTATTATGATGTTGAAAATCTTTCGGTACTATTTGGGATATTTTATTTATATATTGTTGTTCTCTTTCGTGTAATATTTTTACTAATTGTTCGTATCCTGAACATGATTCGTTTTGTATATGAATAGCGTTAAAATCTAGGTGCATTCTGTATGGGATGAATTCTATATCTTCATACTGGATAATTGGTTTATGTTTTGCAATAGACAATTAATATTGTTTGAATACCATCTCCAGTCCTTTAGCCTTTGTTATGAGGTCTTAGACCATGCATACGAGAAGTGCTGATATCCATACTTTGATGAGTCGTCCCATGGTTCAATGTTTCCTATACAGGAAGGAAGAAAAATGCTGAGTTATAATTACTTGCTTTCTTCTTGAATTCATTCCTCGATAGTTTTTAGCTATGAGGATTGTAATCAACAGCGAGTATTTATCCACCGTGAAAGTGTTTTTGTTAAAAAATAATTTTGATAATCAAAGCATCCGCCGTATCTTAAAAGCTTATTGGTTCTTACTTGGCCGTAAAAAAGGTATAGACCGGTTAGAACGTCACCTTGTGTGTTCAAATAAGGCATATCAATCCATCTTAGCCAACCAAGGGAGTGTTACGGTTATCACAAGTGGTATAACGAACAGTGGAAAAGGTGCATAACTTTGAGAATGCACTAAGTGGTAAGTATCTTCTGCTTTAAATATTATTATTATTTTTTACGTTGCCTGACGTGTGTATGGCGTATTTATCTTAACGTGTGCTAAACGTCCGCTATCATGATGTTCCGAGCGTAGTGCAGAAAAAGAAAAAAGATGTTTTTGTGCTGTTTGTCTCTTCCATCCACTCGTCTGCTGTGGGCAGGGCGTTAAGCTGTGACGCTGTCGTGACGTATTCCTGGCGGAGAATATCCCTCCGACTCTGTGTTCAATGATGGATTTTTCTATCTCATGCGCTCCGTGTGTCACACACGTTACGAGTGTTTGTGTGTAACTGATTTCGGCCGCTGTCCATGATTTTAGCATAGCGTTTATATATCTTGTTAGTGATGAAAACTGTTTTCGATCTATTGATTGGATTTTTGGATATTTTTTCTGTAGTTTTTAATCTTGTTGTTCCGTTTCTCCTTCGTAGTACTTCTTGATTCTATCCACTGATATAAATTGAATTTCTTGTCGAAATTCTGGAGGAAATCTGATCAGGTATTGAGTGTTATTTTTCTTCTGTACTATTGTACAAGGCCCAATAAATTTTCGTGAAAAGTTTTCGGGGGTTTGATGGAATCTATATGAAAAATAGACTAAAACTTTTTTGTTTTCCTGGACTGATGTTTGCCTTCTTTTCGCATCGTAAAATTTCTTTTGTCTCATATGTGATTTAAGCATTTTATTAGCGATTTTCTCGCGTATATCGTTGAGTTTCTCTCGGGAAATTTGTAGTGTATGCTTAATGCCGTACTGCATGTCTGTTATAGTTCTTGGATTGAAAACGTGCATTTTGAAATGTGGACTAAATCCGCTATTCGTTGAAACTTGAGAATTGATCGAAAATACGGCAAATGGTATGTATTTTTTCCATGATTTCATGTCGTTCTGGACATAGAATTTAATATTTTGCTGAATCGACTTTTGTACAATTTCGACGACACCAGTGCCAGAGTGCGAATACCTTGGATTGAATTTTAGTTCATATCCGTATTTTATAGACATGTCTCTTAGTTTTTGCTTGAATGGACTGAATGTTTATCTAAATATAGATTATGGAAACATCCGTATCTAAGGATAATTTCTTGTTCTAGAAAATCCATTATAGATTGAGCTGACATTTCCGGCACTATTTTTGCAATAACTAGTTTTGATGTATTTTCTACAGCTATGTGCACAAATTTTCTAAAGTTACTTTCTGAAATTATATTACGTAAAGTGTCAAATGTATATTGCTCACATATGTTGCCTACAGGATGATGCAAAAGTTCACCTTGTGGCTTGTTTGAAGATGACTTGAGGCGTTGACATTTGTCACATCTCTTTAAGTAGTATCCTAGTGTTTGTTTCAATGAAGGCACATAATATTTTAGTATTGTTGACCTGCATAGTTAGTTAGCCCAGGGTGACAAGCCATTTCCATTTTGTGTACCTTTTTAAACAACGGCTGAATCATAGTCTTTGGAATACATAATAAATGTAGTTCGCCTAATTCTGGATGTTTTCTTGTACGATAAAGTACTCCATTCTTCAAACAATGGTACTTGAGTGCACGAATTGTTGTAGCATCTTCTGGCTGTCTTCCTTCGAGTGCTAGTATTATATTGGAGTAACAGGGGTCTTTCCTCTGTTCCTTTTTCAATTCGTCATTGGTAGAAAACTCTTCGGTAACCAGTACATTATCTTCTAAAGCTAATGAACGAAAGCTCTTCTTCTGATGTTTTAACATCGTCTATCACTTTGTGTCTGTTAGCTGTTAATTGTTCTTTGCTTTCTTCTTCTTCTCTTTCTTCTCTCTTGATTTCTTCTGTATTTTCCAGTCGTGAGAAAAAATCCGCGGACATCTCTGAACCTTTCTTGTGTTTAACATCGAATCTGTAATCAGATAAGAAGATCCGGTATCTTGAAAACTGATCGATCTTATCATTTTGAGTTTGTAAGGTGAAAAGGCTCTGATTGTCTGTATATAAAGTGAATTTTTAATTCAAAAGATAGAAGGAAAATCTTCGAATAGCATATATTATTGCACATAATTCCTTTTCCCATGTTGAATATCTTTTTTCGGTGTCCTTTAACTTTCTTGAACAATATGACACTATCTTTTCTTCATTCGTTTCGGGGTAGTAACATGCAATCAGTGCTCCCACCTGATAGGTCGAGGCGTCTGTGTAGAGACGAACTTGAGCCTCTGGATCAAAATGAGAAAGTGATGGTGCATTTATTATATCGGTTTTTATTTCTTCAAAAAGTGGATCTAATGATTGATCCCATTTGAACATTGCCTTTTTGTTACTAATTGTTGAAATGGTTCAATTCTATCTGTGAACCTGTTCAAGTGCGAGCGCATGAACGAACATAACCCGATAAAACCTCGAAGCTGCCTTTTTGTACGTGGATTTTGATAATTCTGTAGTTTCTTTGCGATTTTTGGTGAAATAGATATAATTTTTGCACTCACTTTAAAACCGAGTACTTGCAAAGAGTTGGAAAAAAGATGTAACTTCTTTGGCGATGCTCTGAAATCATGTTTATGCAGACAGAATAACAAAGAACGTATGTCTTCTAGCTGTTGTCTTTGTGAATAAGATCCTATGACAATATCGTCTGCGAAACTGGTACTTCTGTTTGGCAATCCTTCTAGCAACTTCCTCGTTACTATTGTCAAAGCCGTTGAGGACGTACTATGACCCATTACTGCCCTTTGAAATTTGTAGCTTTTTCTTGTATGGTTTACTTCAAAAGTAGTATATTTTTGGCTCTTTTTATCCAACAATATTTGATAGTAACTTTGGCTGATGTCAACGGTTGAAATATAATTCTTTCCTTTTAGACTAGACAAGACTTCCTCTGCAGATGAGAACGGTATTGCAAGGTACCTTGTATATTTGTTTAAATTGATTAAATTTAGAACCAAACAAAAATCTTGTAAATTTGGTTACGTACTACTAGAAGAGGAGATGAGAATTCACTCGACGATGTCTGTCGTATAATTCCCGCTTTTTCTAATTGACTAAGTTGAATGTCAATTTGCTTCCGTATATTCAATGGTATAGGCGGTGACCTAGCATGAAAAGCCGCTGCCTTGTAAACGCGTATCTTGTGTATATAACCTTTGAAAAATGAGACGTCAGATAAATTATATGAAAACACATCACGGAATTCATATAGTAATCTAGCAATTTGATTTCTAGATTGCACAGAGAGTTCTGGATTTATATCAAACAGTGAAAAATTGAAAAGTTTTTCAGTGTATACTAATCTTTCATCTATTTCTTGTTTTGTACGATATTTATATATGTTTTCTTCATCTTCTTTCTGTTTTTCAATATGAAGAGAAATTTCTTCTACTGATCCTTCAATATAGGCAATTGGAGAATTTTTTTTGTAACGCAATTTTATTTGTTGTTGAGTTTACCACCAAAATTGTTGGATTATCAACAGGCATTTTCATTGTTAACGCTTGTATGTTGTATTTGTCTTTTAAATCCTGTAATAGCGTAACATAAACTAATGCTGAGTCTGTCTGTATGTTCTTGTTCAATCTTACTGGTGTATAGAAATATGATTTTGCTGGGATGACAGTTTTTGTCACTGAGTAAACATTTACCCTCTTACGTTGTTTTAATGACATAATGACGGATGGAGTAATGTCCTGCTTCTGATTGTTTTCCTCTTCAAGAATAGCCTTCATTGGCCTCTTGTAGAAAGAAACAATATTCCTTTCCAAGTCTATTTTAGCTAAGAGGCGCTTTAACAAGTCCTGTCCTATTATGGGGCATAGATGACTATTTTCCATTATTCTAAAATAATGAGAATAATACGTTGTCCCCACTTTGAATTTTATTAAAGCTACATGTTGTAATTCTATAGCCTTGTTAGCTATTCCTCTTATCTGAATCTTATAAGGAATTAATAGACTGTTTTAGGAAGTTCTTGCTTTGGCCAGATCGAAATTGAACTAGCTGTATCTAAAATTGCAGGTACTACTATATCGCCTATGCATATCTTTATCAAAGATCGATTGTCATCTGTTTCAAAATTAGTATATGTCCGTTTTGTGTTTTCTGTTTGTTCAGAAACATCCATAGGGTTGAACCAATCTGATTGTGATGATGTATACATTTTATTCGCCCGCTCGCCTGCTGATGAGACGGGCGACGTTACAAATTTCCTTGATTATTTTCCTTTTTTTGTATTGTGCCAGCAAATATGAGATTGTGGCCAGTCTTAAAACAGACTGAACAAACAGTCATTATACCGCTTGCTTCGTTTTGCTTGTTATTTTTGTTTTTATTTTCGCCTTGGGCATCTGATTTTTGGTCATTATATTTGCCTTTATTATAATTATTTTTGCCCTTCTTTTTATAAGGCGGTTTATATGATGCATTCCTAGCTATAGTAAGCGACAATTCCGCTAATTTATTTGTGATATTTTCCAAATTGGGTTGAGGGTCATTAATTTGACTAGGTTGTTGATTTGGTTGTGATTTATCATATTGGTAGGCAGAGGTATCAATTACATGTTTTATAGGTATTTGGCCCGGTGCTCTTGGTTGTGAACTATAAAATGAAAGTATTGGAGGTTGCGGCCTGGTTTGGTTACATTGATTGATTTTGTTTTGGGAGTTTGGCTTTTGTTGATAGGTCTGACATATGGGATCGTATTCGGGTGGTTCTGGTTCCCCTTTAGAATAGTCAATTATAGGTTCCTGTGTTGTCCATCGAGGTAATGTTTTTGTGCTTGCAAACTTTTGGTTAGGATTGTGAGGATAATTCATTTGTTGTCTTGTATACTGCTGGTGAGGTAAATTTGGAAGGTTTTGATTTCTCAAATGAAAACTTAAATTTTGAGGTATAGTTGGATTCTTATAAGGATTATGGGTTTGCTGGCTTTGAGTTCTTAACTCTTCCATTGTTTGGAAAGCCTGAACTTTTTCCACATAATCTCTTTTTCGCATTAAATCTTGAGATGTTTCTAAAGCTTGAAGTTTTGCTTGCAGTTCCTGTACTGTTTGATAGGTTTCTAATGCAATCTTCTTAAGAAGATTCCTTTCCAATCCTAACGACAAGTAATGCACTTTAGCTTCTTCCGTACATTTTGGAAGATTATGACGTATTGCTCTTAACTTTTGCAAGAAGTAAGCATCCACTGAATCCTCGGGGTATTGTTGAACAAGATTGATCTCCATTTCTGCATTGTATTGTGGCAATCTATGATGACTAAGGTTGACCAATTTTTCTTTGAGTTGATCGTATGTTAATGTTGCTAATTGATTCAAAGATTGTAATTGAAATATCACATCAAGTGCTACGTCTTGCAAATACATTGGGAGTATTTCAACTTTTTTCTCATTAGTCCACCCTTGCAAGTTAGCTAAATGCTCAAAGATCATAAAAAGACGATCGGGATCTTCGTTAACTGTTCCCGAATACTTAGTAAGGTGTGGCAAATTAAATGATGGTTTAGTTGGCATTTCGCCTTCCTCAAATTTACTTTCTATACTGGAAGTATATCGTCCGGTGTTTTTTCCGGATCGGGTCACAGGCATTTACTCATTAAATAAATATTTTGATTTACTCTGCTTTATGTTTAAAAAAAAACGATCCATACCTAATACAATTTAGAGAAACATACCTTTGGATCTGTCCTTGGTTCGGTCCAGCTGTTGTCTGTTGTTGAAAAATCCAATCCTCCTCGTGGGCTGCAATCTTCTATTCTTGAGGGTGGGTGAAATCCAATTAGTTTTCCAGGGGTGGGTTTTCTTCTTTCTTGGGGTATATCCAATAACTTAATTTGGGTTGGTTTGTCCAAATGTTCACTTTTTATATGAAATGTTGGTATTTGTCACTTATAACTGTCACTGGAACACTGTTGAACACTTTATCGTTTATTCTCCGAAATATTTTCTGGTTTGTCGGTTCTTTTGCTCTAAAAAATCACTTTTATAACTGGAGTGTTTATCACTATGTAATGTTGTGATAGAACTTGTAATTACTTTACTTTATAGACTCGAGCGTCTACCACCACGTAATGGTGATTGTTGTCGTTGTTACTTTGTAACGTAGAAACAGGATCGTATATGACGTGATAGCACTGTCTTTACAATATACGATACAAATTCTGGTAGAGTCCTTATGACCGAAGATCGTTTATTATAGTGGTTATTTAATGAATAAATAGATCAAATACTTATATACGTTTTTACCGACACCAGTTTATTATAAAAGTTCCAATATTATATAATATACAATTTACTATACAGTTGATAATAAGAGCGTCCCGAACATGGGCTCTGCAATGAATAAACTAGTGGCTCACCTCTTTGCAATGATGCTCTAACTTAGGTCTTTAGGAAAGGAGATCCGTTCATAGAAAGGATACTAACTCCAGTCCGAGTAGCAGGTAAAGGTATACCAACTTAAGTTGGGGGTGAGGAGAGAGTCCTGACTCCAGTCCAAGCCAGGTAGAGGTGATCACTTTTCGGAGCGAAGAAGTGATAACTTCTAAGGTAATTGACTGGCCTTTTATATCATTATTTGTGGGCGTATTTTTAGTACTTCCAACTCTTGCCGCTTGGTGTTGGTGTCGTCTGCTTCTTATGGATGCTTAGTCAGCTTTATGTAACGTTTATTGTTTGTTTACTTTGTAGTCAACACACTGACCTAATGATCCATATCCCATTACAATATACAATGCTTTTAAATTTTCGTTCAGAGTGCCAAAAGGTTAGTAATTGTTGGTTTATTTGGTTTCAAACTGAGAGCTGTTCTGGTGTTGTTTTGTTTCCCCGTCTGCGTTCTTCAACTGTTGAGGAAGAAGGCTTGTCAAATACATGTTGTGCTGAAGTGATATGGAGATGTAGCAGGCAACTGATTCTCCGTAAGATTATATCTACAGCATACGTTTTTAAAATTTGTCTTTCGGATTTTAAATCAATGCGCCTGCCCAAGTAAAGTTTGAATCTGTGTCAAAAATAATTACAAGACCATGTTCGCTTGCCAAAGCAGGTATATTGGGACTTATCTTTTCGTCGTGTCGTCTGCTCTGCTTGTTGTTCCAACAGGAGGACACCTATGGAAATTTTAGTGAATATTTTTATTATATTTCGTGTTTTGGACTTTCGTACGTAAAATTTGTAATGTTGTTTTCGGTAGTGATAATTGTTTTGTGCACTATGTGTAATATTTAGATAGCGAGATTTTCAGTGCAAGGTTGTTTTATAGCTATGCAGAGCTAAACTACGCAAGAGAACATATGTTATGATGGCTTGATTTATATGAGCCGAAAACTGTCAACAGGTCTCAGTTTCTTTCCTTATACGTTTAAAATGTTATAATTTTTAAGAAAAATTATGCTTTACGCATTCGTTTCAGTTATTTCTTTAGCTACTCATGCGAAAGATTTAGTACGATGAGATCACCATGATTTTTTATTCGTTCGGTAATGGTTGAGTACTTGCGATCTGTTTTGTCGGCTTTAGTTCCGTTAGATTGTTTAATGTTAAATTTCAACCTGTCCCAGAGCTGTCTAGATCGCTAAACCCAAATAGTATCCAAACTTGTGTTATGAAATTTTAAATACTTATTTCGAAAATACCTACAAATGTAAAATCTTACTTTGCCATGTTCATTGTTTAATGATTGAAATTCAAAAAGTGTTTTCAGTGGAACTGGCTCATAGTTTATAGTGAAAGTGATAGAGCAGGAAAGGGTCAGAATTTTCGAATGTTTGTTATTACTATTGAAAGCGTCTGCATGTAAAACAGTGATTCTTGTATTATTTTACAAATCAAGAAATTTTGGACTTGAATCTCAAAGTGAAATAATTTTGTTAAATCATAATTTTCGATTACTGGATAACAGAATGATTTTTCATGGACAGAATGTCGAATTCCAAACATACTTTTTGCAAACCGCAATATGATTTGTCGGGTTTCTCTCTTCAAGGAATGTGAATTTTCAACTCAAATCCAAATGATTATTTTCCGTTCAAGTGAACTTCAGTACTAAGGCAATTCGAATTTTGAAATAGTTTGTGTTCAATAACTTAACTTTTCTGTCATTTTTGGAAATAAACAGTGAGTACAAAGGGTTTACTAAATTTTATTGAAATTCTATCGCATGTAGGAGTAGCTAATGTTTAAGTCAATTTGAATAATGTTTTACGCAGATATTATTTTGAAATTACGCTGTCGCATAGAGCAAAAGTATTGTAGTGAACTGAATTTTCTTTTGACTAAAGTGATTGCACGCACATTAAACTTTTAAAGCTTTAAGATTTTCTTATGAATTTATTTTCACGTTGATTGAGCTTAATATTTTCTACAGTGACCTTGCACATCAGGGGAAAATATCGCTGTCTTCTGGCGGATAGGTAGTACATAGTAGAACTTTGATTCTTCTACTCCTTCTCTTTCCGCCAGAATACGACGAATGTCACTGGTGCAGTTTACAACTGCAGGTCTTACTTTAGTGCGTGATCAATTACTGGTGCGTGTGAATGTTTGCTACGTACTAATTGTTTTATGATATTCAGAATGTTTTATTTTTGCCACCGCTTTTCTTTGAGTTTCAGAAGTTAACCTTGGTAACTTACGTGCGTTTATGGGTAAACTGGATTTATCGCCTCCGGTCTGTTGTCTGTGTGAGTGGAGGCTTAGACTACTCTATGCGGTGATGTGGGTTGTTCTCTGCGCTCTCTTCTCTGGTGGGGTGGGGAATTCTTTCCATCTCTGTTTCCCCCTCTTTTTCCCCATCGTTTCAGCTCATGCCTACCTCCGTTCTATATTTCGGATTTAGTTATCCTTCGGAATCGCATGCTCCCTCTTCGGGATTTATATTCGGTACTTGTGTGTCCTGATGATAAGAGATAATATTTATTTTGGTTCGATAGTCTGATACCTTATCTTTCTCGTACATTGAATGGTCGTGGAACATGACCTCGGCTGGTGAAGTCGTGACGTAGCTCTCGAGTGACCCGTTTGAGTTGGTCCAGCTGGCTGACTTCCAGTCTGGGTGTCATTGGAGACTCTTCGCCAGCGTTACCCACTTGTCCACATGAAAGTGAAGTTTCACTTTCTTTCTTTCTCACCCTTCTTTAGGGAGAAAACACATAGGGGCACCTTCTAGTTGTGAAGTTTGACGAGACTTTACTGGGAAGCGTCCGGAGTGTTTTCATGTTCGGCACTTAGGCTGTTTTTGCCCGGCGCTTGTCCCATTTTGAACCTTATTGTGTTCTTCGGTAACACGGTTCAGATTTTTTTGCTTTTAGGTAGAGGTGTGTGTGTATGTGCCCAACTGTCGTGTCGTGCTTTCTTACATCACCAGTCCGACAGCTAACTGTGTGTCAAGGATGTGCCAGTCCGACAGCTAACTGTGCACACCAGTCCGACTGCTAACTGTGTGTGCAGGGAGGGTTACATACCAGTTAGAAGGAACTTACCAGTCCGACTCCCAACTGTGTGCGAGGTAAAGGTAGAGAGGGGAGGTGATCCCCCAGGTAGTGATAACTTGGAAAGTTGGAATAGTGCGTCGGGATTTTATAGGCATATTTTTGCTGATGTCCACAACTCCTCCTCCTGCCCGGCGGTGGTTCCATCAGTGTCTTCTTGACGAAACTGAAGTTATCGTCTGCACTGTTTATTTTTATTTGTTTGTTCACGTTGCATCACTCGTTACACACGTAGTACACTTACCACTATCATGCTTATGTTATTATTACTAGCGACGCGTGCTGAAGCATGTGGTACGTTGCAGTATGGTTCATCTCTGTGTGACTTGTAGTTACTGAGATCGGGGGGGGGGGGGGCAAACATACCATGTAAAAATACGTGGGAAAATGGAGAAAACTAAGTAAATTAAAAGGACCGATCTGTTTTAGAATCAAAGTCATAAGTTTCCCCACCGTTTCAGATCTTGACGAATTCAATGGTGCTTGGCTCAACTCTGTCGGACTTGTAGTTGGTGAGATCCAGAGGGGACAGACAGACAGGACAAACCCTATATCTTCCCTTATTCACTGACGTTTATACGGGTGCGCTAATAAACTCTTTTCTCAGCTATCATATTACAGTATGACTATAAAATAGTATATTGAACGGTTAAAATTTTAGCTATGAATCAATTGTAATTACAAAACGCTTTCTTTAAACAAAGGGGGTGGCTGACAGTAAATTTGTCGTATGACAATGTAGCTTTTAGTCAGGCGTTTGAGAACGGAAGAGACTATTACAACAGTTGTAAGATAATTAAATTTCCGTGTGTTGTACAAGGGTACATTGAAAGTTAAACTTTCTACAAAGTAAGTACTTTGTATTTTATTCTCTAGAATCTTACCAATATTTGTTTTTGGTCAAAGTTATCTCCTTAATTTGAAAGTTTCCAAGTTAAATGTCTCACACCAATATTTTAAATCTTAATTATAATAAGGCAAATTAAGTTTATAACATAGTATTCTAATAAACATTTTCTGTACTGATTCTACTTTGTTCTTCGAAGGTTTGGTTAGGTCATTCCAAACTAGACTGCAATATTCTAATTTTGGTCTCACTACATTTTGTACAATTTATTGTATGATTATAACACCTTTCGTCCAACGAAATTTTGTCAACGCGACATTTCGCCCACTCACATTTTGCGCCGTAAGTGTTTGTATTCATAAAACCTTTCCATTGATTATAAATGAACCCTGTTATTTTTCTGACATCACCGATCTTGTTATCAATATATTGCATGGAATACATTGATAGTAAAGTAAAATAGTATTTAATAAAACTACGACTTGCATCAAAGAACACATCTAGGTCTTTAATTGTGTTAGTTTTCTCTATCTCTACATTATTAATCATATACTCACTAACATTGTACTTTATTAGTATAACTTACAAATTTCGTTATCAGCACATTTATACCAATTTTATTTCTTGTATTTCAACAGCACAATCTACTAAGATCTTCTTGAAGGGGTTTATTATCATTTACCTCATTAACTTCTCTGTATATATTTAAATCATCTGCATATAAGAATAGTGACGAACCGTTTACAATATCACGTATGTCATATATAAACATGTTAAAGAGTAATAGGTCAAGGGTAGAACCCTGTGGTATACAATTTTAAACACAGGCGGATCGAGGTGGATGTGTGAAGCGAACATCTTGTGACCCAAATGAAAATTTTCTGCCTTTTGCAATATGGACCCTGAAGGAAATAATGATGGAGGTAAGTTTTATTAGTATGCCAACTGTTACCGCAATATTTCAAATTTTGCCATTATTAGCATTTATTTGTCGATTTACTAAAAATTCAAATTCTAAGTATTTTCCGTCTTCTCCATTCTTTAATTCATTTTCCTCCCTGTTTTTCTACTGCTGAAAATTTTTTCCTTTAATGAAAAAAAACAACAACTAATCTACAAAGTCATTTCTTTTGTAAGAATCAAACTCGTTTCGATTTTTTTTAAAAAAAATAATAATATATATATATATATACGTATATTATTGACAGTTTCATAAGCTTAAATGTCATTTGGAATTTTTTTCTTACTTTGTGAGAAGTTAGTTAGCACGGAGGAACTGAATAATGAACAATGGGAGAAAGTGACGGAGAATATGGAAAATAAAGGACATTGAAGTAAAAAATTTCCTTTCGTTCTATACATTATTATTTTAGATTTTTTTAGCGTTACTTGAAAGAAACCTGTTTTATCTATATTTTTCATTGCGCTTTGTGTTAAAATTGTATTTTTAATCACAAAAAGTTAGTTGAGAGGAACCTGAAAGCAACTTGGGGCAATTAAAAGTCTATTTGTTGAAATAGTTTACTTCTCTCTCTCACGCTCTCATTGATTCAAGCTGGCCAATGAAAAGTTGAGCAACAAAAATAAACTATTTCAAATAAACTTTTAATTGCTTCCAAGTCACTTACACTTTCCTTCCAACTAGCTTTATGATCGCAAGTCCAATGTTTAGTACAAAATAGAGTAAGAATAAAGAGAAAATCACGTTTCTTTCCCGTAATAAACGGAACAAACTTTATGTATAGGCCAATAAAAGAAAAGGAAAATTGTAAGTACCTGATTGGTCGGAAGCACCTCATTAAAAATTAACTTTCATTGTAAACAGTACAGAGACGCAATTATTTAGTACTTCTGTGCAACTAACTTCTCACAAAATAAGAAAACAATTTGTTTATTAAAACTCCAAATGACATTTACGCTGATGAAGCTGTCAATATTATATTTTACTTTTTTTTTTCTTCCTTTTGTAAATTCGCCACGAGTTTGATTCTTAGCGAGGAAGAGTTTTAGATTATTACATACGAACTTAAATTACTGTTACGTTCAAACTATTTTTTTTATGTCTGTCCTTTAATTTCAATTGTGCCAAAATTTTAATTTGCTTCCTTTTTTTGGTGCCAAAATTACCCCTCCACACAGGGAGTACGCTACACCCCCCTAACACCCTCCCTAGACTTTGGCTACAGCAATGACTACAGTTATTGAAATATAAATTTAAGTTGGTTGCGGTTTTGCATTTATTCTATAGAAATAACTTCTGTTGGGCTACTCCTTTCTTGTCTCTTCACAAAAATTAATGACCTGCCAACAAAACTGATGAAAAGAACCATAAACATCCCCGAAGACAGACACCCGTTTACTGTCTACTCCCTGCTGTGCTAGGGCTCAGGGATGCTAGACTCACTTCAAATGCAATTCATCATTCTCTATTACAGTGGTTTTGTCTATTTTGTGTGCAAAGTGAAAAGGCGGAGTACCTCACAATCAAGAGGAGAATTATTGAAACAAAGTACTTAATTTAGGCAGACGTACACATGCATTTATTTATCTAAGAGTGATTTTTGTTTCATCACTAAAACAAATGGAAGTAGAAGGTAACAGTGATTACAACTTGCTAAACGATAATTCTTTGTCCACCGTAAATTCCAAATGCTAGGAACACTAGGAAGGCAGCCAAAGTGGTGCGATCTGAGATTTAATAAACGTCTGAAATAGTGAAATGTCTTTAATCAAGTCAAAAGTATTAATTTGTACAACCAATCAAAATTAATCTATACAAATTATACAAACATAGCTTCTATGTTTGTCGAAATTCTCATTTTCAGAGTTTTCATTTGTAATTACCGCTGTAATCAATGAAGAATTTGTTTGTAATTCATCGTAGTAAATCATATTAAAGAATGGACTAGTATTACAAGGTTACGATTATCATAGTAAATCATATTAAAGAACGTACTAATATTACCATTCGCCGCTTTCTTGCACGCGTGTTAGGAAATCAAAAAGGGATATCACGCCGTCGTTATGGCATTTGTTTCGGTCGGGATTTGTTTTTATATGTTCAGCGATGTGGGCTCCCGGATATCCATATAGTTGCCCTTTGTGCGAGCGGTCCCGACATCGATTCGAAGTATGTTTGGTATTGACCAAGCATCATGAGAATCACTGAGCAGCTACTTGAAAACAAAAGTAGCAAACTGGCGTAATGAAATCCAGAATACAGCAGCGATGGAAGCCGATACGCTGAATACACGCTGAAATCAAGCTAAAAGTAATTTGATTTTTAATTTTACTTACATCTACGGAATATTGTGCCAGGAACTAATTATATTTTAGTTAGTAGACATGTTTTTGAGTGTTTGAAACGTCGCTGCAGCAAATTTCTGCATGACTTAGTAATGTTTTATGGTCGTGAAAGTCTA
Source organism: Lepisma saccharinum (assembly GCA_022664845.1). Taxonomy (NCBI): domain Eukaryota; kingdom Metazoa; phylum Arthropoda; class Insecta; order Zygentoma; family Lepismatidae; genus Lepisma; species Lepisma saccharinum. The sequence goes on from JAGDQP010002201.1 coordinate 95,660, forward strand.
ATTAGCTTTATTCAAAAGTCCACCAATGCTTTGATTCTTAGCAACATAAAAGCAAAGGACAGAATATCAGCTATCAGAAACGTTCCTTAGCAAATATGTATACATGTGGTTAACCTGAAAAAGACATTATTGATCAAAAGTTGGATTTTGATTTTTTTTATTTGTCATTGAGCATTCCGAAACGAAATAAACGAAGAATTATATTTAATCATCTGAATTTGAATTTGGGTTTAGTTTTAAGGCTTTTAGGCAACTTTGGCGCAGGCTGATATTTAATCATCCGTGCGTCAATCCACCTTAAGATTGCCAGGAAGAATTTGTGAACGTGGATGCTCTCACCTTGGAATATAATTTTGGCATTTGTTTGGAAGGGCGTTTCGAAAGGCCTCAATGAAGTTAGTCAGTTCAGGAATGCATCTGAGAACTTTGCAATGAGAAGAGTTCATGCTACAATAGCTAAATTATTTTATCAACTGTAATGTAATGCTATATGCTCCAGGAGGGTTTGAGAAATGTGAAGCTTACTTAACTTTAAATATATTATTTTGTCCTGTAAAATCATAGTTGAGGTAAACAATTCCTTTTATAATGATTCAAATTCAATAGCAGATAAAAAGGCAGGTCTATGCTTTTCGAAGTAAAAGCTGGCAAAAGCTAAAATTAAGTATAAAAGACCAAGTAAGAAAATCTAAAATTATTTAAAAGAAATTAGTTGAATTTAATTGAATTTCAATTATGGCCTTAAGAATCTAAGGTTCAGGTCGAGATAGGAGAGGGGAAAGGATTCGGGAAGGTTTCAGCCAGGCCTAAATTGAAGGGTCATTCCTACATTTGCCTGGTGTAACTGAGGAAAAACCTCAAGCTAGTCGGTTTGAACTCCCCCCTCCCGAATGTTAAGCCAACGCTCTAAAAAAGAGATTAGTTGTCAATTCATACTAATCGATGAAAATGTTCCGAAGCATGCAGTTTAAATATTTTGTTGGGTTGTCTTAAAAATGTAAAATGGGACGTAAATCAGTTACCTACTTATTAGTTATGCACAAATCTCAGACATGCATGTACACACACACACACACACATCTCAACCAGAAATGAATTATTTAAAACAATTTATATTTCTGATCATTGAGTTTTATAACAAGGGTTCGGATTTTGATTACTTAAAATTATCGAAATTATAAAATCACAATAACACATTAGAAACCATTTAGAAATGCATTACAGAAAAATATTTATTCAAGCTTTCTTCAAAAACATTCGAAGAAAGCATGAACTTAATAATTTTGACAGTTCATTGTAGTAGTGAATGTGTAGTAGTGAATGGTGACCACTTAACCCATATTATAGTTGTGGCAAATTGTCCTCCTTTGCGAAAAGTGATGGCAAATTGTCCGCTTTGTCGAATTTTGGTGGTAAATTGTCCGGTGGCAAACTGTCCGTACCCCATGTAAAACATTGCATAAATTGCATAATTTTCGGAATCAACAATATTTTAAACTTCTAATGCTGAAAATTGAATGTTAATAAGGTGGCGCAGCACATCTTCACTTTGAAAATAAATTTTTCATTAGCTAGCTCCGACCAATTACAAAACGTCTCTGTACTGTTTACATATTAAGTTAATTTTTAATGAGGTATTCCCGACCAATCAAAAACACACCTCCATTTTGTGGAATGCAAGTGCTTTTTTAAATGAAGTAATTCCGACCAATTACAACACATCTGTTGTGTTTCTTAGGGTCCAAACACTGTTACTGAGTTCGTGTCACAAATTATGATTTAGTCGGAATGTTGACCAAACGTTAATTCCGGAGCTGATAATGTTTTCATTTATAACTTCTAAGCATGGTGGGAAATTATGATGTTAAAATAACTAATGTCCTACCTCTTGTATTTTCGGGGGATTTTCTCCTGGATTCGGAGAGAATACTCCGAAAGAAATAAGATGTAAGACAACCTCCTTCCCATCTGTGGAAATTTTCCGAATGATAAGCTGCATGCTCTCATTCCCCCAAATGAGTGAAATAAAGGTTCTAAATTGGGTTTGTGATCGGGCGATAGTCACACTGTCACGAATCACTGTGATCTTATTCAGTCGGGCGATAGTCACACTGTCAAGAATTCCTGAAGAAACATTTTTCTTTATTGAAATGAAAAAGAAATTGGTGTTGTGTATTGAAATTTGGTGTATAATTTTCTTTCCTTCAAATATGTCCAATATGTTAAAATTTGAAGCACTCAGATAAAGTAGGAACGGTAATTAAATATTATACTGTAATTTAGTAATGCACAATAAAGATATGAGATTGGGTTGGTGCTATCTCGACTGAGGGAAGGATAAAATCCAAGCCAATTTTTCCAATGACAGACAAAAGTGCTTCTTTTGAAATTGTATTGTCGTTAAATAATTTCGGAAAGAGGTAAAAATATTGTAATTTTGATTAGAAATTTGCTATTCACATATGTTCGGTAGCTCAAAATTTGTTCTTTTCAAATGTAGTACACTGATACATGACAATAAAATGCTTTGTGATGATTTGACTTTAAAATGTACAAATCAGATATGTTTAATACTCAAAATTAGAAACATTCAAAGATATCTAATAACTAGGTATTATGTGTTGTAGTTTGGTTCAGAATCTGGACTTTGCTATCATCATTGCTAAAGGGTGAGAGCATGGTTTCAACTGTTCTCGAACAAGAGTCGCGAGGTGAATTACCGTGGCGGCGGTAATTCATTGGCACGGTAATTCATTGGCACTAAATTTTTAAGATAATAATTGGCAGAACATTAAACATTTTCTTGATTAGATTAGGCATTAACATTTACATGATACTATTTACTTACGGACAGGAATAATCAATGCAGTTTATGGAGTTTTTCTCTTTTCATGAAAGCATCATTTTTAAATTATATTACGATATTCCTATAAATCCCCCCTTCCCCCGAAAATAGTCCAAACAATGAGAGGTAGAAAAAATACGACATGAGAAAATACTCCGAAAGACAAGCTCCACCCCCCTCCCCGAAGTAAAGTAAATAAATGTGTAAATTATCTTGCAGCTACATCTATTTTAGAAAGGGATAAAACTATTCGTGATAAAAAAAAAGTGGTAGTTAGTTGCTTTTTGCAGTAAAAGCTTAATATGTTGTTCTTTTAATAGTCAAACTCTATCTTCAATTTTTAAGTTAATAGTGAGTCTGCTTTTAACTATAGTTTTCATTTTGCCATATTTTCCCTTTGCCCTTATTTCCGTTTACCGTGAAAAGGGCTGCAAAGCGGGAATTATTATTTTGGCATACGATGTAGCTACAATCGGCGTCTGAATGTCATAGCTATGGACCATGCACCATTTACTTCATCGCCAATCGATTCTAAATGTATAATTAACGACATTTGCTGTGAAATTTTTCTCCATTACTTCAGTATTTAAAATTTTGCCGCATTAATAATAATAACTTGGGTTTTCCTATCACTAACGTTAAACTTTCTTCTTTAATAGGTCAAATTGCGGCCACTGTGCACTTCGTTGAGAGCGAAAAAGGTAAAGTCATATTGCTGTACGAGAGATAAAAATTCTACTTGAATAAGGTTATAAGAACAGTTCAACATATTGGATGTGCATTAAGAGAAAAAGAAATATCAATCCTTGCCCTGGCAGTGTCACAACCGGGATAAAAGATAATGTAACATCAGCGAAACCTCACACATTTATTCCAGATTTAGCAGCCACAGAGCTAGCAAGAAACAAATGTAAGAAAAGGGCAAGGGAGGAGCTTACACCGATTCCTATAATATTCGAAGAAGAGTTCAGACAATCTAAAGACCAGGGTCTTGACTGTTACTGCTATGCCATCCTTTTTGAGTTACAAGTCTAGTTTGTAAAGGCAGCGTGGGAACTCTTGGAGTTCCATTTTCTGTGAGATCAGGGGAAGACATAAGAATCCCAGAGCACCTCATGAAAAAGCAAGAGGGAGAAAACTTCATGTTTGTAGATGATTCTTCTATTCCTGGCGAAAGGTTCCTCGGTTTCGGCACAAAACTTGGCATTAGCAGCCTACTTAACAGTACAATCACCATTGGTGATGGGTCATTCAAAACATTTCACACAATTGTATACTATACATTCTGAAGTTATGGGATTGGTGAGACCAGCGATGTACTTCCTGATGACAATTAGAGACACCAAAGACTACGTGCACATGTTTTCATTGATCAAGTCAGTAATTCCCATGTGGCAACCAAAATGTATTAAGATTGATTTCGAGGCGGCGATGATTAAAGCAGTCCGAGAAGTCTTTCCATCATGCAATTTACAAGGCTGTAATTTTCACCTCAATCAGTGCCTTTGGAGGAAGGTGCAGGACCTTGGTATGACCAGTTCGTACAGAAACAATGCTAAAGTTCGACAACACATACGAATGATAGCGGCATTAGCATATCTTTCCCCTTCAGACATTGATGATGGATGGATGAAAGTGATGGAGACCTCCCCTTCAGAAAGTGATGTAGTAAAGTTCAATGATTATTTTGTTGAGCAATGGTTAGAAAATGATCTTGTCAGGGACATGTGGAACTGCCACGGCTAGAGTCACAGGACAACAAATGCCGCAGAAGAGTGGCACAGCAGACTTGGAAGAAGAAATGGGAAGAGTCACTCAAACGCAGTCGAGTTGGCAAAGATATTCCTAGAAGATGCTGAACATTACGACAGCTTACAGGCTAGAGCCGAACTTCACATGAACACGAAGAGGAGGAAGACAAAATATGACGAGCTTGACAGAAGAATTGACTCAGCATTGTCTCAGTCTCAGTACAACGTGCAATTCGCACCGACAATAGATGACAAGGCTCATCAGACGATGTGCATTTCGCACCAAGAATAGATGACAAGACTCATCAGACGACGTGCACTTCGCACCAAGAATAGATGACAAGACTCATCAGACGACGTGCACTTCGCACCAAGAATAGATGACAAGGCTCCTTTCGGAGCCGCCTTAGAATATGGATCGAACGGTATGTGAAATAAAAATCATTTCGTTCTTTCCATATTTTGGGGTGATAGTCGTATCGATGCGGCCTACGGTGCAAATATTTTCTTTTAAGATTTTGTGAATAGTGCTATTATTATTATTAAAGACAATGACATGTAATATATAAATATATGTTTTATAGAATTTTGCGAATAAGGGCATTATCATTATTACTATTAACATTATACAGTGATATGTATTATACGAACATATTTTTTCTGCTTCTACAATTTTGTGAATATTTGCATTATACCATTTGTGAAACTTTCCTCAGGTATGAATTAATTAATATTATGAATATTAATGTCATTTGTTTACATAATTGACTTCGTATTTGTCTAGAGATTGAAAGAGAAAAGCATCAATAGAACATTCCTGAAGAAGCTGCCAGAGAAGCTTCTGTTAATTGCGGATAAAATTCGGGATTATATCTAAGTACCGTATTTCTCCATGGGTTTAGAGACTCAACCTTAGCAACTATTTTTTTGTGTATGGAAATAAAACTACGATTTCTAAAAGATGAACTAGCTATATTACAAAAAGCTATAACGAGTATTATGAATTCACTGTAATATATAACAACATTATTTTGTCTCCAATATAATACAAAAACTTGTGTAGTCGTTTTAATGTTTGTCACAAACTTTATATTTGAATATTATAATCTCTGTTGAGCCCTAACTCTCTCATCTATTAATAGGACCCTTCTGAAATTCAATCTGCTAGCAGTGGAAAGTCAACTATTAACAGCGGGATACTGACTATTTCCCGAGATACTGAAAAAAGACTTTTCTGTATTAAGATAAACGCCTGACCTTAAAGGTATTCATGGGGAATTGAGAAGTGAATTAGGACACCAAACTTATGCGTTTCTCTCCGTTAAATACAGAGATCCCTAGCTTTTTGGAATTGGGATATGAACCAAGGATGCCAGACCACAAGTAAGGCTTTTCCAGCTTTCTTTCCCATTGTTATACCATGTTTGGTTCCGATCGGTTCATAATTGCAGAAATTGTGAATATTTGAAAAACTCGATCGGTCGCCATTTTGAATTGTTTGATGGGTCGTTCTGCTTTTCACACTCAACTAAGATATTGTAGCTCATTTTTGGAACAAATTTGGTTCCGATCGGTTAATAATTATGGAAATTACGAATTTTAAAAAACAGTTCTGATTTTTACAATTCACACTTAACTATAAGATATTGTAAATACACACTTTTAGGCCAAATTTGGCTCTAATCGGTTTTTAAAATCAGAATGTTTCAGAAGTTCGAAACACCGCCAGTTTGATTTTTTTTTTTTTTTTTTTTTTACATTCTGGCTAAAGAACTCATCTAAAACATTTATACAACCAATGTTTCTGCCAAGTTTGGTTTCAATCCTTTGGAAATTTCGGCAGTTAGGTCGTTCAGAAAAAACGTTATATTTATCTGAACGCGCACGACCAAAAACAAAACATATATAATTACACTCTATTTGCTACTATACTATAATATGTATTATAGGAATATATTGATGTTCTGCTGCTACAATCTTGTGAATACTGGCATTATCACTATTCTACAATGATATTATTATACGAACAGTAACACTCAACTAGGAGAAAGTAAGATAATGAGTCATGGAGTTGCGGGCGGGGTGGGAGGGGGGAAATCGGATAATTGGGAGGATTTTTCAGAGGACCACACGTGTCACATTCCGCCGGAGGCCATGATCGGCCAATTTGGAAGGAATTTAGGTAGTCGGACAATTAAGAATCGGACAACTGGGAAGACACCCATGAACATAGTCCTGAAGAACGGAGAGTATTCATACAAGTTTGAAAGCAGTTCTTTTGCACAACGGGAAGAAATTGCCTTCTTTGCCGTCGGCTTATGCAGCTAACATGAAGCAAACATATAAAAATTATCTTGGAGAAAATTAAGTACGTTAAATATAATTGGATCATATGTTGTGAGTGATATAAAGTCATTGTATTGTTAATGAGCTTACAGTTCTGATATACAAAATACTGTTGTTTCCTGTGCAAATGGGGCAGCAGAAGCAAAACAAGTCATTACATCAGGAAAGAATGGCCAAAGCGTGTACTAACTCCTGTACAGAAGAATATGTTACATCCTTCACTAGTGAGCTCTGACAAGATTCTCCCTTCACTTCATATAAAGTTAGGACTTTCCTAAAACTTCGTAAAGGCGATGGACAAAAGTGGTGCTGCCCTTCATTATCTGAAGGGAAAATTTCCTCGTGTGAGCGATGCTAAAATCAAGAAGGAAGGGATCCAAATAAAACACTTGGTTTGAGATAAAAAATTGATGACGTATTAAGCCCAGATGAAAAAGAAGCATGGATGTCATTCAAACGCTTTACTATATATTTTTTTTAGGAAATTATAAGACGCTAAACTACTGTGATATTGTGAGCGAATTCTTAAAAGCATTAAAAAATATGGGGTGTAATATGTCCCTCACAGTTCATTTTCTGGACTCACACCTGGATTTCATTCCCGAAAATCTGGGTGCGGTCAGTGATAAACACGGTGAGTGTTTTCACCAAGATATCTCATCCATGGAAAACAGGTACCAAGGTAAATGGAGTTCAAAAATACTTTCAGATTGCTGTTGGACGCTCGAGAGAGATGTTTCCGATGGTAGTAAACACCGATGGAAATGAACAACTAAAACATTTTAGGAAGGCCGAAGTAATTTATATTTTTATTTATTATTTCTTTGAGTTTTACATTTCTAACTCTACAGGAAATTACGAATTTATTGTTGAATGGTGTAAACCCTGTAAGTAAGGATTTTTTTTTTTTTTTACCTTCAACAGCTCTGAAAGCAATATGATAGCAGTAAAATGAACAGTGCATACAGCATACATGGAAATATATAAATTTAACTAGAAAGAATAATGCGATTGTTATGAAACTTGCAAGGATTTTTTAGTATAAATCAAAGTTTTATTTGGTGTATTTATATTGCTAAAGGGGACAAGAACTAGGGGCATGAAAAGGGAATTTCACATAAATCCCTCTGTCACGCGAAAACTGTTGGTGATGGAGAAAAACTTATTACATATTTGAAATCAGCGTGAAAATTTCCCTTCAGATCAGTTTCTCTCTCGCGCCAAAAATGGTGTTTACCAGTGTTATTATTTAGCCTTTAGAGTCACTATGCACTTTACCCATTCAATTGTTTGCCAGGTTAAAAATATCGACTTACCGGTAGTATTATCATGTTGATTATGAAAAGGTCTCAGTGGAAAGGCTCCAATTAAATGTAAAAGGTGGTGTGTTTTTTCATGTGAAGCTGGTTGATCTGAAAACAAGAAATATACTAAATGTTTTATTTGTCCTTTTCAACGGTGAAGTAAAGACGTTATTCTATTAATGTATTTTCCACTTAATCTATTTATATATGTAACTTATGAATAGAGGCACGCAACAGCGGTTTTATTTTTTTTAAATCGTTTTTTAACTTTAAAAATCTTTTTTGGTGGTGTTATATTTGTTCCGATACAGAAGAAACAATTTAACTTGATTGTATTTCGTTAGAATGTATTTTCTATTGAAAGCTGTGTTTTTGCATTTAGTTCTGTCTCTTTAGTTTCCTATTTTCCTTCTTTTCAACGTGCCTTTAATTTTGCCATGTTTCAGGCAAGAATCTCGCCGCACATGGTCAACTCTGAAATTACAAATTAATATATTTGGCTCGCTCATATGAAACCAGTCATCCTTAAATTCCTATGCTCTCTCTTTCATAGACACAGTATGTTTCGGTCTTTTGGTGCTTTACACTGCGTTTAGTAATATTCAGAACTTCAAATTCAACATTTACAACACTATCACGGGCACAATCAGGCAGATGATAAGTTGCACCCGAATAGAAAAGGTTGATGGAAGTGATCGAGTCGGGTATTCTCGATATCGAACAAGACTCGATTTGACACAGTATAGCATTCTACGCTGTAAATGTTGTCTTCTACTGGAATAAAAGCAATCCAATTATTTTTGTTTCCGTAAAATAACGTTTTGAGCTATAATTTCAGAAAGTAAGCTTATAGGGAAGACACTCGCTTTATTCGTTTAAAGTGAAAGAAATCGTGTAAAATACTGAAAATTGTTTAATTCGAGAATTCAATTTTTGTCAATGTGCCACTTAGGTTGCAATATTTGGCCAGCAGTAGTGTCATTTCTTATAAATACTGACATTCGCGTTGATCGCGAATGCGAATTTTGTTTGATTCTGCATAAGAGTAATAATACTCGGGTCCTTCTGCAAAGGGTGTTAAGTCACAAAACTCCATTTCTGAGTTTCTTCTCTTTCCAGTGATCCTTAAATTCTCTAAATATGTGTATAGGGGTCTTAGTCAAATTCAAAATTGTACCGAAGTTATGAACTTTGTTGTGGGACAGAGCACCACAACTACACTAATTAATATCTACTCAGAACTAATTCAAAAAAATCTTGAGTGCAATATAGCATTATATATTTAAAAAAAAAAAAAAAATCAATGGATTCGAATAATTACTTACATAATCATGTATGAAAAATGACCAAGTAACCATTTATTATTCTTTATTTTCTGTTTATTCTAATATTGTTGAGTGTGATATTTCACATGTATTTTTTTTTATTTTTAGTCATTTGTTTTTGCTTTGAAAGCAGGAAAATAAGAAATCGTTTGTTTTGCAAAGCCGTAAAGAAGCGAGGACAAGTTTAAAAATCTTGTTTACTGATATTTTTGCCAGCGAGAAAACGACAGGGGTGCCGGGAGGGGAATTGTCCTCTACTTTTCTTTGTGGAAAGAGAAAGCCGTTGCCCTATAGAGGGAGCTCTTATGACGTAAAGTAAGTCTTTGAGAGTCATGGGTAGATTATAAAAGGACCTGCAAAAGCAGGAAAGATGTGATTGTTCATTGCGTTGTTACATTGATTCGTCCTTTAGAGAGAGTGCGGAACCACGAAGATGTAGATCATACGCAATCCTCGCCTTCGTGCACGGGCGAGGTCGAATCACAGCGAGCACTACTTCTGATAAAGAGATGTAAGTAGTTGCGTCACTTTGTTAATTACTAAGTTAAGAAATTGAATAATTAAGGGGACTGTTGTCGTTTTTCATTTTCTGCTAATATTGTATTAATGTTATCATTGTTCCAAATATCAAAAGAGATCACGTTTGTTTGCTTGACAGTGATTTTTTAAAAATATACACCCATTAATTATAAAAAAAAGCAATTAATTATGCAAACTATCAACATAGAGTTATACATTATGAAGCCCAGAATTAACACCCAACAAAATTGTTTGGATTGAAGTACTGTATATGCAAAGTCGAAGGTGAATTTAAATACAAAGAAATGATTTAAGGGTTTGCCACACTCTTGACTACTGTCGTCTGGAGTAGTGTATTGTTTTTAGTAGATGTAAGTTTAAATACCCAACTGCCCGATTAAAGAGCTACGCAAATTGTCTATTGCCGACAATTTGTGAGGGGAAATTATAATATTTGATACCCTCTACTGGCAATGGGATTTCAGATAATATTGAATTGATACAGAGATTTTTGAGTGTTATCAGGTCACACTATTAACTAGTAAGATTTTAACTTTGTGTGAAAACTAAAGGTATTCTTAAACGTAATTCGCGCCAAGACTATTGCTACTTTTGCAAAACATATTTTAATAATGTTTGTAAGCAATGAAGAGAGACGGCATTAGTCATCGCTCTCAGAACGAAACTAGAAGATCCTTTCTCTCCTATCTTATTTTCACCATTGACTAATGCCGTCTGCGGCGAGTGTGAATTGAAGAGGTCATTTTCGCATCGTGTGAGTCTTGTATGTCGTAAATGAGTGAGCTAAGACTATGATTACTGATATAAAAGACTTTGGGCCATGATTAGATCACCGAAAGCCTGTAGAATTTGATACAGAAATAAGATAAGGAGAGTGACATCTTGGCTAAGAAAGAGAGTGTGTGAAATAATTAGAGAATGTTTTCAGCCCATGGACGCTATTGTCGTGTCTAATGGGCAATTAGAGACTGAGAAGAATTCTCCTTCATTGTGGTCCAGGTTCAATATCCACCTGGGATAGATTTTCACTTTTTGAGCTATCGCCGCTCAATTTCTTGGGATAATTGTTGCTAAAGAAAGTTATTGTTTATGGATTAATGGGCTGTGGTAAAAGTTCGATCTTGCTGGCAAGTTTCGAATGACGTATTTTATGGATATTCTTGTAGGGCTCGTAAATTCGTTTATTATCAATATTTTGTTTAATTCCTAAATGTAAATAAAATTAGATTATCTCATTTTAATCAGTTATTTGTTTCCAAGAAGAATGAACAGAACCTGATCTCTAAGGTGAAATGTTTTCGTTGGTAATATTGTTAACATTAAAATTTATTACTATCGGATCCTACACGAAAGATGATTATAAATTTGTTTGCAAAGAACCCGTCTTTCAAACAGCATTTCTGGAAGGCAGTGCCCTTAGGTATTACGAGTGGTGGGTGAAATATTTGTTTTATGTCCGCTCTCCAGAAATGGTCGACCACGGGAACTAGAGGAAGCCACCTGGTGCCCGAAGGCTTAATTTACACACTCCCTAAATTATCTATGAGGAAAGAATTGAGTATAATTTAATATTTGATTAGTTAATTGCACTATAAAAAAGTTGGTGGACAATCCTTGGCTTAGCTCCCGAGGCCAGTTCGCTGGAAGCACTGGACAAAGATCTTGAAATAAGAGAGTAAGAAAAATATGTCCTGAAAACAAACAATATTAATTCGGAGCATTTCCCATTTGGGAAAGTATCGATGGAATATATATTAATAACAAGTAAAACCCCATGCACCGGTAACATTGTCGCCCGTTAACAGGGATGAATAATTAATTATCAAAATAATTAATTAAGTGTAGGATTGATTGTTTTAATAGAGATCTTATTTCGTTTTTATAAAGTTCAAAGGAAGCAAACCTAGTTAAAAAAACACAGCAAACTCTGTAAACAGGGCTTCTTTATTACTCTGAAGAGATGGAATGTTTAACATCCCTTTTATTCTTCTTTTGTGTGTGTGGGTTGAGGATCTTCCGAGAGCTGTTTTCCTTGTGCATAGATTTGAAGTGGAGGTCAGAATTAGGGATGTCAACGGCTCGCTCGGCTCGGCTTATGGCTCGAGCCATCCTGAGTCGCGGCGCACAGCGAGCCGTGCCGAACCGAGCGGCAGCTCAGAGTGAGCAGTGCCGAACCTAGCCGCGGGTCGCACTGAGCTGAGCCGAGCCGAACCGAGCCGTGGCTCACAGCGAGCTGAGCCAAACCGAGCCGTGGCTCACAGCGAGCCTAGCCGAACCGAGCGTCGGCTCACAATGAGTCGAGCCGAACCGAGCTTCGGCTCACAGCAAGCTGAGGCGAACCGAGCGGCGGCTCAAAATGAGCCGAGCCGTGGCTCACACCGAGCTGAACCGAAACGAGTCGAGCCACGGCTCACGCAGAGCGGAGCCGATATGAACCGTGGTTCTAACCTAGCCGAGTCGAACGGAGCCACGGCTCAAACCGAACCGATCCGAAACGAGCTGCTGCTCATACCGAAGTCCGAACCGAACGGCGAATTACAAGGGATGTATTTCGCCTCGAAGAGGTATTTTTTGATAAGACTTTATATATATACGTATATATATA
>JAGDQP010002202.1:15362-31730 GCA_022664845.1 Lepisma saccharinum
CATTTTGTTCTCTTTCTGACAGCCTCCGCCATGATCCTTTAGCCATAGTAAAACACATGAAACCTGTTCTGAAAAAATACCTTGACATGTTCCCCCAAGTGACGAGTATTCACTTCCTGTCAGATAGTCCGAGCACACAATATCGCAACAAAACAATGTCTCCAATAATTGGAAAGTAACTTCCAAAATTGTTTCCAAAAGTGAATGTTATTACCTGGAACTATAGTGAATCCGGACATGTAAAAGGAGCTCCTGATGAAGAGGGTGGTATTATTAAAAGAATAGCTGATCGTTGTGTACCCAAGGTGAATATATAAACGATTTCCTACTGTTGCATGTGTTGGGTAAAAATCTGTCAGATATAGACATTTTTGCCGTGCCTTACACATAATAATGAGCTCAGAACATTTGAGTGTTAAAGCAAAAGACTTCCAAGTAAAAGGTACTACGCAAGTTCATCAGGTTTTGCGGAACAGGTGTTCACCTACCATGTGGTTTCGAAGCTTAAGCTGCTTTGGATGTGATTCGAAATCAAAATGTGCACATTATCATATTGTTACACGTCGAGTTAAAGATTAGTGTAGTGTAGCTGTTCATTTTTGTTGCAGGAAAAGTACTTCCTACAATGTTCTCAATCATAAGTGTCAATTCTATATGCGAAACTTACTATTATTTTGAATCTTACGTTATAAGTGGACTGTTTTAATAGTGTAACGATAAAAAGTTGTGTGTATTGTGGTTTCACAAACAGTCGTGGTAAGAAAGTCATTTTTAATTGGTTTGGGTCAAAAATGTCAATTTGTAGCAGTATTATTTTTATTTTCATCTACTTTGTCATTAGCATGGATATAATTGTCATTAGCATGGAATGATATTTCTGGAAGAAAAAAACAATATTTTTTATAAACTACATTTATGAAAGTTGAGCTCTGCCTATCATGAAAACGTAGTCCTAGAGTGTATCTGAACCTACTAAAGAAAAAAAATAAGTTATTTAAAACATTAATTTTTTCTCACTTTCATTCCTTAATTTTGTCCCTATTATGAGAATTACCCAGCTACATAAAGATTAGTTCTCTAAAAACTGCTCTCTAAAGACGTCGTTCCAAAACCCACGGAGTTACCACTCGTGCTGTTGCGGCGTTGGCACATAGCTGAATTTCAAGACACATGTTAAGAACTTTTAAACAGTGCGACCAGTTTATAATTGTCTCGATGGCCTAATGATTTTAAGTATCTATATTGTAAAAATAAATAAGACATATATTCTAAACTTTGAAGATATTCCAGGAATACATAGCGTGAGACTGGGAAAAGCATACATAATCAATTGGGAAGTAAAATTCAAAATTTTGCTTACACATTCGGAAAATAATGTAAAGTATTTCAGTATTGGCACCTCAATATACGTATTATACTTAAAATAAATACATATTCAATTCACTATAATTAACATATGCTTATCATGTATCAAATTTAAATCTACATACCCTTTCCCCCGGTTTTACCTTGTAGTAGAGCTTTTGTAGGCTGTCGATAAACCTTAAGTAGAAGTACTGTATAAACATAATTTTACACCCCTGCCTAATTACTCGGGGTGTCCAGTTTTTTTTAAGCATCATGCTCCGCAGAATGAAATGAGCGGCATATCCTTTCGCGTTATGTGCAGTGAAAGTTATTTTATTAATACCCACTCTTCTTTCAGTTAAATAGTCCAGGAATTCCTCTTTGCAGATACCACCGTCAAATATGCGCTGTTTTGTACCACAAAGATTACACGGTTCATTACTAATACTACTACTACACTTATAGCACACCTGCTGACACACCACCAAATTAGGTTCGTGTTCCGATACTCCACCAATTACGCCCTTCTCCTGGCGACACTCGATATCATAGAATATTTACAGTCGTTGCGGGGAAGTCACCCACGACTAGGCTGTATGTGACATAAATGACCGGGGGCCATCATATTGCGACATACAGTGCAAAACGACTCCCCGCAGACGTGGGGTTCTGTCCTTTTTTAACCACATAATCTTTCAAACATATCTTACATACCCTCAGGGTGCTGCATATTGAATTACGCTGGTGGTTGGCTAAGCACTCCGCGCCATAAAAACACCTATTACACTGTTTTCAATAAATCACACTGTTTGTGGTGCTGCATGACGGCTTATTTCCCTTATTTACCACACAGAGGCTTACACTTCCCCGCATGCCGATCTTTGTTGCAAAATTTCTTATGCCATTTAAAGCAATAGTAATTTCATTAGAATGCCGCTGTCAGACTAGTAATTACATCATAGTGGTTATTGCTGTTTATCTGATTAACTCGTTTACCCTCAGTGGGGTCTTCAAATAGCAACTTCTCACCGTATATGCCATCATACTTGGTTAATTTATACTCGGCTAGGTGCTATTGAAAGTTCCTTATTTCAGGTATACCTCTACCACTGTTAAATCCACCCCGGGCCTTCTGGCACCTCTTTCCTCATAAATTTTACCGCTGATGATAATACTTGTGTTGCTCATTTTTATAATCGGCATTATCGACTAACCCTGCTGCAACAACCAGGGCATGAGCTAGACAGCTACTTTCAGTGTTTTTAATCCTTACCATACCGCGGTTGTGCGCTATATATTCTGAGGTGGTGGCGAAATTTGATTTTACACGACACTAGCCCGTAGGTAGTTCGATGTGGTGAAAATCGACCACAAAACAGTCCTGGTAAGAAACGACGTATTCTATTAAATTACTTGCTCTAGCGCAATCCAGACATTATCGGCGTTCATGTTTCTAGCCACTCTAAATGATAGGTAAAAAGGCTTATTTGGGTGATTCAGTTTAATAAAAGTGACCTCTACTGATGATGCGGGAGTACACCCACCATTAGGCGCTTTACTAACTGTCGCATTGCCTCTCCACCCATGCTATGTGGTTTTCACCAGCTGGGGTGATTTTATCTCGACAGTTATTAAGGTTCCGTTATCCTTAAATCGCTTATAATACTGACGAGATTCGCAAACTATATTAAACGTTTCCATTATAATTAACTCTCAATGTTAAAAAGATATATATATTAATGATAGAAGATTGCTGGCCCGAATAATATGCTACCGTAAGGTATAGCCATAAAAGGTTTGAGTGGTCTTTTCTATAATATGATATTAGCGTTTTTCTTCAACAACACAATTTGTGTTGCGTTTTAGAAGGTTTACTCAGGTAACAACTGTCATAGACCCCGGGGAACCGTTTGCATTAATATCCCATTATCGTAATTAACCTTCAACGTTTAATGTATTCAATCTTTAAATAAAAAAATATATTAATTATTACATTTACAAGCTATTATAAAAGGCTGCGGGGGTATAATTAACAACATTAATATGGTATCGCAAAATGTGGGAGAATATTAGTGTATTTATACTGCCGCAAACCTCGTATATCTGAAGTTAGCCGCATGCACAATCAGCAATTGCTATGGATTACCAAAAAAGTGTTGCTAAAATTGCCTATTTTTGGTAATCGGCCCTCAATGCGTGTTATATTTAGTTTGAGGATGCTGGCTGAATATGCTTCCACAAAGTTTGCGCGGTCTTAGGCTATTAGTGTTTTTCTTAAAGTATTTATACTGATGAATCCGCGTATATTTGCAATTCAGCGGAATGCTTAAATCTCCAACTTACAGTTAGCGCAAAAAATATTGATATACTTAAACATTACAGCTTGGGTGGTAATTAAACAAAACAAAACAAAACTGTTCACCTTTCAATTCAATTCTAAAAAAATAAATAATAATATATTTTGGGAAAATAAAACCATAAAAATTGAGTTCTAAAGACAAACAAAGTATTAATACAGACCAAATTATCACTATTTGGGTTCTGTGTTCTGTGGTTTAATACTTTGTAGGGTACTGTTTGAATTTTTGAAGAGCCTCAGGGCGATGAGGTATTAACTGCAACAATTTTTAAGTCAACTATGGGAGAATAGTGCTCCATTCTTCTATTAAAGCACTTTTCCAGTTTTGTTTGTTTGAAATCTGTGTTGCACGCATCCTTCTATCTAGATATCCCCAAAATGTTCAAATGGGTTGATGTCTGGAGACTGTGGAGGAGTTTCCATGCATTGTTACTGTGTTGTAACAAACCCTTAATCTTGTATTAGGAGGTCTATGTTTTGAATTATTATCATGCATAAATGTAAAATTCTCGTAATCCCTATTTGTTTCTGTTCACGTATGGAAATTAGACTCAAGTATGCTAATTTACGCCTTATGGCTCATTGCCCAAGCTATAAAATACACATTCCCCCACCTCAAAAGCACCCATGCAACCCCAAACTAACACAGAACCACCATCATGTTTTTGAGTGAATTGGAGGTTTTCCCTTTTCCAGCTCGATATTCTTTTCTTCCATACATTTTCCCTCTCATATCCGGAAAAATTTCCATTTTCATTTCGGCCGTCAAAAGAAAGTAATTCCACAACGATGGGCTCGCGTTTATATCCTGGCTAGCAAACTGCACTATTTTCTTCTTATGCGTTTTGCTTCCAAAATATTTTTAACTGGTGTTCTTCCGTGTTAATCCTTACGCAGCAGATAATTTCACACTTTGCTAGCACAAATCTTAATATTTCCCTCTTGTCTAAGTGCAACTGATAATTTTGATGCACTAATTTTAGAATTACTCTTTACTTTTCTAATTAATTGTTCTTTCAGTATATTTGTTTAGTTTCCTGGGAAGCTCAAATCTTTGACCATTATTCAATGATTTTCTTTCACCAACCCTATATATTATATGTTGAATTGTTGGCTTTTATCTTCCAGCTTGTTTAGATGTCAGAGTTAATAATTTACACGGAATATGTAAGCAAATAATTGCCTTTCATTCTGCTTCTGGGGTCTCTATGTCTTTTCGCCTCGTTCTAGGGTTTTGCGGACTACTATTTTAGCTACTGTACAACACATTGTGAACACATAAACACAAGACAATACAGACTGAAAACTAAATATGGCGAGCAGCCCCCACCCCTCCCGTTCCACACAAGGTGGACGAAATAAAATAGTGTATCAATACTTTCGTTCATTTTCTGTATTTTTTAAATTACTGTATCTGACAGCAGTCTTTTGTCTTTGATCTTCTGAAGAATATTGTCTAACATGTGTAAGCATAAATTACGTTTTAACTTTCATGTACTAGGGACTATGCAGATTTTTTATAATTTTGTTAGGTGTATCAATACTTTTTGCTCTAACCGTATAAAGCAATTTCTTTTTTTTTAAACCAGCAACATGAAGAGTAAATGTTCACTCTTACTTTCTTTATAAATTTATTAAACCACCGTATACGTACATTCTTATTAAACCACCGTACACGTCGCCGCAAATGCCTACCATAATCCGTGTATGAAGAGAGTATTGTCCTCCTCGAAGGAACTATACATAATACTGACTCACCCCCACACACACCTACTTTCACTACCACTTTGACGTTTCCAGAAACGTCTGTTGCGAGCTTTTAAACACTAAGCCAAAAGCATAGCAAATTTATTTTTTGGGGGGAAGCAGACACTGTTAAATACGTGTGCAAGCGTACAGGACAAACCAAACTAGCATAGGACAATATTTCGTCATGGTTTAGTGCAGCTGTTGCGTCATTGACTTAACCCTACAAATATAAATAATTTGCACTGTATTAATACTTTGGTTTTTAGAATTCAGTTTTCCCTACATCGGACATTATTAATGTTGTTTAGGCAGTATAAATACGCATTTATTTTGCAGATTATCTTCCTACTAATGTTTTATTGAGGTCTATATGCAGAAAAACAGGTTTTAGTTATTCAACACGGCAATAATTTTTAATCAATGTCTGCTGCACTTCCGCTATGCTGCCTCAGTGAACAAGTAGGGGGAAAAATTAAATGCACATTTCAATGATATATTCTAAAAACTAGTGAGCATGCAGAAAATAGTATTTTGATTTCACTTACCAATGTTCAGGGCCACGGTGGCTGTTGGTAGAGCGCTCACCTCTGGTGCTAGAGGTCGTCTGATCGATCCCTGCTCGTGCCATGTGGGTTTTGTGGTAGACACACACCGTATGCGTGGGTTTTCTCGGGGTGCTCTCGTTTCCTCCCACTTTCTTCATTCTACTGATTCATCATCATCCCCCATCATTCATACGGCCTGAGCCATAGTTGCCTAAAGGCCTTAAATAATTTCATTACCAATATTCAGAACTATTTACTTTAGTTTGGTTCACTCAGCACTAACGGATAGTACTTCCTTCCACACTAATATCCCAGACTGGACTGAGGAATGAGGTTATTAGTCACGCGAAAGAGGCACTATAATACTTGTTTTGCTCCTTGCCCTGTAGCCTCTGAGCAGAGTGTGTGTTTAGGAATTCCAGAAAAAAGTCTTCGTAACCTCTGCTAAATAATCTATTGAATAAATTATGGCTTCTGTAGTGATTGAATCGTTCACTATGTGGTGTTAAATCTTTGCTATATTACATAAGGGGGCGTAGCCTTGTACATAAGCTTCAACACACTCATAGCCTTATATAAAATAAACTAAAAATGCGACATGGCTTATCGTACACCAAATGGAATGTAGGCTGGCTGGAGTATGTTCTTCAGCAACCAGGACAAATGTGACAAGGCGGCTAGATAGGGTGCGATGTTAGGTGTGGTATGTTCTTCAGGATAGCCCGTAGCTTTTTATGAAATGTAACCACAGCAAATGCGACACGGCGGATGGACAATAGGCTCCCGAGTATAGGGTATAGCCTACTATGACATGTTATGTAAGTTAGCTCGAGTACGGCTTTCAGGGTTTTATAATATAGCACGAAGTCTTTTATGATCCAGATAAGATTCTAATTACGGCCAAAACGGCATCATTCTACTCTTTAACATCATATATATATATATATATATATATATATATATATATATATATATTGGAGCTAATGGTATGTAGTTAGATATCTTCACTTTAAACCGTAATCTTTACATTCTTGTCAAGAAATTCATCGCACCTTTTATCAATTCTGAAAAATTATTTTATGAACATAAAACAGAAGTATTCTAGAACATTAAGTAGTAATTGAACGTCGGAAAATATAATTGTTGGTTTAGGGTGCGAGAGGATTTGCAATGCCTCCGAAATAATCTTTTAATGCATTATTGCGATTTACCTAGATATTAAAGCGCAAATAATGCGACACATATTGAACGTCTGTTCACGTATCTAATACTACAAACTGAGTTTATACTTTCACTGTAGAAAAAGCGTTTGCAGACGATAGGTTAGAACAGTACATTACCAACGATGCTTATTAGTATGCTGCGTGTACTAGGCTGCAAATCGTGTGGTGTGAACAAATTAAAATCGTATCGCATGAATAATTCTTGTCAGCATTAAGCATTAGTAACCACTGGTCAAAAGATGATTAAGTACTTATAGTAAATTATGTAGTTTAGCGTCCTATCATTATTAATATTGTCACCAAATAATTCATGCAAGTTGGACTCTTAAAATATTGTATTTAGCATTTGACTATAATTGTTAGTTATTCTGTTTAAAATTTCAAGTTTCATTATCTTCAATTCATTAAATATTTTAATTTATTTTAAAATGTAACATTTATATTTTTCTCGTAGTATTTTGATTGAGTTCCTTCCTTTGATTATAGTTAGAAGTGATTTACTCTTTCATATAAATTAGAAACTTCTTATTGAAAATAGTGCCTATAAAGTGCGTTGTATTGTAAATTGCTAAAATACAGAATTAAGACATTTTTTATATATTTGCAATTTCTTTATGCTTTGTATATAGTGTGTTCATGTAATATTTGGGAAGCTTGTTTACCCATTTCAAAAACTGTTTATTTAAGTGCCGATATGTCGCAACCCCGCGGTATTATGTTACTGCGATTTCGTACCAGTAACCACAATCAGTGTTGCGTGGGAAACGATAGTGTGACGGAGGAACTAGGTCACTCGTCACAGTGTAAGATGGTGCACCTAAAGTAACTGAATCTGACATCATGACTGATCTAAATTGTTGGTATGGGAGAGAGAAAGAGGTGTACGAAATATTGAAGACTACATGCGGCGAGGAGGCAGTTAACCAAGTGGCTACATTCGAGTGGTTTTCGTGGCTACATTCAAAGATGAGCAAGTAATTGTGACGGATTGTTCTCTTCTCGGTCACTCTACCATCAATGAGAGTGCGGAAGTAATTGCTGAAATAAATCATTTGTTTCCATCGAATCCTCGACTAACTGCTCGCGAAATTGCAGCAGAAGCAAATATGCCAAATGGCTCCTGTATCATATTTTACAGGAAGATCTTGAGATGAGTCGTATATTAGTAATTGTTGAAAAACCTCTGACAAAGAATCAGGAACATAATCCTCAACATCATTCCCATGATCGAATACTCTCGCATTTGTTGGATCTTAGCCCTTGTGACCTTCGCTTTTTTCCCAGGTTGAAACATACTGTCAAAGATATATAATTGCAAAAGGTAAATTCAGGGAATGCAACCTTATTACGAAGCAACTGTTTCGGGAAAGTGGCGCTGAAGTGTATATATGAGGCAAAAGGCTGCTCTTATACTCACAGTTAAAATAAGTAACTTACACAAATGATTTTTAAAAAGGGTAATCCGGAAGTCAAATGAAAAACCCTTCTATATAACATTATTCGATGAGATTTGAAAATGTAAAAAAAATAATATTGCAGTTAATGCAATTCTCGTACTTACAATTTGCTGACGTACAGATTGCTAAAGCAGATACCTCCCGCGAAATATTCGAGTCTTTGCCATGAAGCATCCATAACTTCAACTTCGTAGCCTGTGGAGCTGTAATAATACCTGTTCCACATGTTCTTCGTGATCATAACTGTCGCGGTAGCAAATACTGTCCAAACCATCATCCAAAGCAACCTTAAGATAAAAATACACAAAATAAATTCCAAATTCTACTCTTTACTAGTGATTGCAATACCGGGTCCATAAAATAGGAGACACTGGTTGAAACTTTGAAGGTGTCCAAAGTACCTCGCCGAACTTTAAAGAGGTTTCAATACTCATTAAACGTATTACTGTTGGAAATTTACTTGCATTTCAAGGGTACATGAAAAGAACGAGGTGTGTGCATTAAAAATGAGTTTCCACTCATAGCTAGTACTACTCAATGACTGCTACCATAGTTAATCACCAAGGTATAGAGGTGTTAACAATATTAATTAGTGAAGTGTTAGAGGGGAATTTAAATTTAAAAAGCCGTTTTGCTGAAAATGGCCATTCATGTCCGTATCCCTCATTCTCCTGTATTCTTCAATGATGGTAACAATCGACGTGCTATCGCATTAAAACAAATAATAAAATTCTAGTATTAACATACTGCCTTTCAAAGTATAGAGTACTTACCACAGTTTAACCATTGTTTTAGCGCATATAAAAGTGGAAATTGAACAAAAAAATAATTTAACGTAGAACTGCACATAATCGCAATCGGCGTAGATGAACTCTAGCCATAACTCTTGAATCTCACCCCAATAAAAGTTTTGAGTTTTGGAGTTGAAGATCACTTGTACGGAGGTTTCACAAAGCATTCATATCTTCAAAGATCTTGCAAGTGGAAAGGTTATGCAAAGCGCTTAATTGGTGGTATTCTGAAGGCGACAAGTGAGTAGAGAAAGGCAAGTTGGTTGAAACCTCCCCAATAAGGTCCAAATATGTGACCTGGCGTTATCATAATGCATGATTACTCTTTAGGTATAGAGGAAATATGGCTGTTTCCGTAGCACCCTTGACAATAAGTGTCAAAACCGGCCATTTTTTCTATTAGAATAAAGACAACACAAGAGCCAACTGTTGCGTTTGGTCTTAATGACCCGTAACCCAGTACCAATTACCTTCATTAATTTCCAAATCACTTATTTTGTTTATTGAATTAATTTTTGTTAGGTTTTTGGAGATAAAATATAAGTTAACACGTTTGGGTGAATTGTAGCGGACAAGGCGTGGTTTCAAAACCGGATATCAGTTATGACAACAAAAGGCAATTCATGCCACTCGTGATCAATATCACGGTAGTGATGTGTATAGATGTGGTAAAGTACACGTAGTTTCAAATAACTAGTCATGCAACAAACTTCATACCAGGACCATATTTTGTCATGTTCTGGGGATGGTGATGATAGCATGGTGTCACAAGACACAGAACCGCTTTTCTGCCGCACCCCATTTCCGTCATATAAACACCAAACACACTCTTAATCGTTCTGCTTGTGTTCACTCGATTTATATTCAACGGTTCAGAAGACAGCCTGAGTTCTTCAACATAGCACAAATCGTAGAAGAAGTTAATTCAGCTTAGTAACTATTTGAATCGAAGAGTTACAGAAGCTCAACTCCTTCTTGACGATACACGTCGTACATGTCGTACTTCTTAGAAACTCGATATAAATTCATGTTGGTTGTTGCAAGATCCGCTACCTCTTAAGTTATTAGTTCTGAGTCCATTCAAAATATGGATTAAACACAAAACCTTCTATTATACTAATCCATATTCTCAATGATAGGTCGCGCTCTGAAACTTCTTCCAGAGTAGGTTAATATTAATTATGTTATCAGCTTCTTATTTTTGTTTATATCTGTTATTTCAATTATTCCTTTAGTTTTCTAATAAAAGCCGTAGAATGTAAAGCGTGCCTACACAGGTCATTTCGGTAGCTGGTAAGTTTCCTGATCTTTCCGTCTTGCTGAATAAAAGGTAAGTTTTAGTCCGATGGCTGAATCTTCAACTATCGTACCTTAAAGCGGTAATTCCCTGTTGCGGATTTGAGGACTAAGTACCCGGATATGCATCACAACCCACTTGTCTCGTTGAGTCTCTCGCATCTAATATGGAACTAAAATATGAATTTTCGTGGAAAAGGATATGAATTAGAACCATCTTTTACTCCTGCTTTGTGTCTATGGATGGATGAATTTGGATGAATCTATGGATGAATTTGGACCATCTTCCTAAGGCTTGATCGATACTATCTTTCGAAGGAACTGAAGGATATCCAGATGGTTGTTGATGTTGACAACTTCTGTATCCGTCACTGAGTTTTGAAAACCACAGACGCCATATGCTATTGTCAACTGGATGGATATTCATCATGCACTCGCTGAGAGTTGACGCATTTCTGCATTTATGTAACTCAAATTTAAACAGTGTCTGATATTCTCCTCATCTGGGCACATTTTACTAGCACGATATCCTGTCCTTGTCTGCTCATCCACATTAACTGTTTGTTACTGCGGTTGCTCTAATGCTATTCCCGATTATCTGGTTACCAATTCACGGAATAGCAGCAGCATCTGATAGGACGAACTCCACGAACCAGTGACATGTGAGAACGAATAGATGTTTTGCACTTACCCGATATATTTTTTCTTCCTGATATAAATATTGAGTAGATCTGGCGAAAGAATCCCATTTTCATGGCATTCCAATTCACTCCACAGTGATTTTGATATCCGGCAAAATAAATATTTGAGTGATTAGGCAATGTGCATATAAATAAAGCAGTTTTTGCAATCAAATGCTTAGATTTTCATAGCATTTAATGCATTTACTTGTAACGAATTTCCCAGTTTAATTAGTGCGAACGCTCTTCATGCGACTATAGGTTTCTTTTGTTTTTGCGCCAATTGGAACTGGTGCTGCCGCCTAGGCGTTAACTTTTGTAAACTGTAAACAACACGGTTTCAGATCAAATTTTGGTGAGTTAGGTGGTACACCTATAATTATTTTTTCCAGCAATTGCTAATTACGCAATGTCGGTGTGTTATTTTCGATTTATTTCTACACACCCTCTATATGGGCAAGAGTGAGGAAATTAATATGTATAGATAGGAAAGTGATAGGATATTATTAGAAGCAAATTTGAGATCGTTTCGGAAAACCATGCACAGGATTCGAACCGATATTCAACTTCTATCGTCCGCCATTTCACACTCCTGTGCGCGTAAGTACAATTCCATTGTGTGTGTAAGTGTTATATTAATTATCTGAAATTTATGGATGTATTTCAAAAGATTTGTTATATTGTATATTCAATATAAGTGAACCACGCCTAATAAAGTATTAGTAAGAATGCTGCTTGTATATTTTTCAAAATGCTAAAAGCTTTTCCTGCTAACAGTTTCCCAACTAAGTATAAGGATTTATTTAATACTAGCTTGTTCGGAGGGCAGAGTCCACTAAGTATCCCTTTATTTGAATACTTGTTGGCTTTATTCCAGTACTGATTGCTATCAGTTACTAGATATTTGGGATCTGGATTATCGGTAGCAAGTTTTAATGTTTGGTGATGAGCATGCATCGTGCCGAAAGTGTCTACATCGCTACATTTTGTACAAATTAGTACATACTCCTCAATTACATCCATATGATGATCTGTATAGTTCATTGAAATTTGAATTATAAGGCCTTTAGGCAATTTTACCTAGGTGTAATACAAATATAATGTTTTCAATATTAGATTTTAGGTAAATATAATTTATATACACAATAAAGTCGTTTAATGAGCGACTGGAACAATTTACTGGAACAAAGCATTTCATCTCATTACCTACGTTTACTTCCAGGAGGAAATTTTCAGTACGGAAAGTCGTTCAAGATTGCAAAAAGTTACATATTGTAATTTTAAAAAAATAACTTTATTCTTCCTGTTGCAAAGCTAAAGAGAAAAAACTGATATATTGGAAGAGTTAGAATTACATTGATATGTAGATGTTGCTGGAGTCAGACACTAAATATCAAACGTTCATGAGATTCTGATGAAATAAACAAACTAATAGAATTAAGGAAAACCCTATTTACAAATATGAATACTCATTTTACCTTTACTCGTTAAATATCTAATAAACAAATAACGATTCTACGATTTGTTTGTAATTTTGACAACTAGGGTTACCATAGGTCCGTAAATTGTACGAACAGTCCCTATTTTAATGGCTCTGCCCGTGTTTGTACCCTACTTTTCAAAAAAAAAAATTAAATGTCCGTACTTTTCATTTGATCTGTTGTTAACTGTTTTGAGGCCCACATATTTCCTCAAATATATATCACATCACCTGTAAAGATTTTAGAATTGCACACATTTGGTTGTTGTCTTATCTTCAGCGTCTGTAGGCGCCCACCACATAGATCATCACACATGGTCAACCAAATCTCCCGATCTGAATTTCTAGAGCCAATGCATGTCGGTGTATCCAATCAAAGCATTATTTTCAAAGGTTTGATATATTCGACGATTTTCATCAGCTGCAAACATGCGTACCTTAGTCATTAAACAAACAAAAAAAAAAAAACGGAACGATCTGCTTCGATATTTCCATTTGTTTTCGCCCTACTCGAGCTATAACTGTGTTCGGAAGGAGCCGATCTTGGCCACGGTCAATGTTCCCATTCTCACCCTGATCCCTTTCCAGCACCTGAGCAACTTATTTCAGCATCAGGGATTACGTCTTCCCAACCCATGAAACGTCAAAAACGGCAAAAATAAATTTGTTACTTTGAATTAGTGTGTATTTAATGTTGATGTCCGAAGTAAGTGTTCGGAATTTCATTATATTTAAATAAATGGGCTTTAAACTAATTTGTCCTAATTTGTTCTGCAAACTTTATGGTAACCTTACTAATACATTACAACAAACGTCTGTTCTTTTTAATAGACATTTGAAAAACTAAAACAACAAGGAATGCTGCCTTATGTAATCAACGCTAGTTTTATATGTAAACGATTTTCACTCAAACAGATACATCCATTCATCTTTGGTGGTAATGATGTTAATTTTATAAGGTACAAGGAATATTGAGAGTAAACAATACATAAGCCGAGAAACAATATTGCATGTAAAATCTCGCTTGTAAATAGTTCACTTTGTCGTTATTTGTGAAAACTTCATATACTATCTTTAACTGCAAAACACAAGTATATATATGTAGCAAAATATATTATTTTGCATAATATACTGAGGTATCAAAAAGTGGGATATTCACCTAGTGACGTGTGGGACCCCGTCGAGCACGGCGGGGTCCGCTAGAGGGATGTTCTACTATGCAGGCCCGATTGCCGTCCACCAATTTGGTGGTTGTTGCAGGAGGAGGATTCTGTGCACCAAGATTCCGTTCGATGATATGCCAGTTGAGGTTTATCTTTAATAATCTAAAGGGCCACTTCATGCGTTGGAAATTGCCAGAATGTTCCTCAAACCAGTTGCGAACCATTGTGACCCTGTGACATGGTACATTACCTTCGTTCAAAATCCCAACTTTGGCGGTGTCCCAACCAAGCAGCTGAATATAGCCCTGACCGATAATGTTCAGTTCAAAGGGATCACTGGACCCCGACAGTGATAGATAAACGCACCCCAGACCACGGCAGAGTCACCACTAGCTTTCACAGTGCCTTTTTGAAACTTGGGCACATGTCTTTATGGGATCTGCCACACATCCGGACCGTACTATCCGCTCGTATCAATTGCAAAATTGACTGATTTGACCACGCTACACGTTGCCAGTCCTCTAAAGTTTAATCCATGTATTTGTGAGCCCATGCCAGTCTTCGCCGCCGGTAGGAGTGATTAGTAATTGACATAAGGCAATCATTTTCTTTAAATCATATTCGTAATTAGCTCCCACCCCAGCTATAAATATAGTCAAACCAGGAAGAAGTAACAATACTCGTTCCGCAAAGCTATTAGTTGAAGCATACTAAAACGGATTAATAAGAATAGCCCCGCAGTCACCAGAGTAGAAAAGTGGACCAACGCAGTAACCGGGGTGGGGGCAGCCATAGCCGCCGGCAGTCAAGCCGAAAAAGGAATTTGAGCTCTTTTTGTTATTCCGGCCAACACAAAAAGAGTAACAATAACTATTATTTCATCCCCTCTTATGTCTTTTAAATAAAAATATTATTTCAACTACCATAATTTATTATTCAAGCAACCACAAGTAAAATACAAACATCCACGATTCGATTAGACAAAGCAGTTAACATACCAACATTATAAGATCGTGCATTTTGATAATAAATAACTAAACAATAAGGCACAAAACCAAGAAGTCACACTCTAATAGAATACTAATAATATTAGGAGAAATAATTAATAATATTATTGACAAAACAAATATAAGTACTTTAAAATTAAACCGATTAATATAAGAATCACTAGACATATACTGCCCTCTATAATAAATAACTATACTAGTAATATATAACACAAATCTTATAAAAAATAGAGATATCCAATCCAATAAAAGTCATAACAACAAAACGTCTATTAACTCTAATAATTTCCCACTCAATAAACAAACTAACATAAAAAATCAGTAAGTTGACTCATCAGACAAAAAAAGATAAACTAAAAATAAAAATAAACACAAAAGAAGTAATACAAATAGGATATGTTCACACCACGACTCAGGGGTCATTATTATAGACCCTCTTTAGTACCATAAACAAAAATTTTAACTAAACTGCCTAAGTAATATTAATGAATTTAATTTAAAACCATAGACAATTTGGCTAAACAAAAAAGGATTAAAAGATTTAAAGGAAAACAATGAAGAAATAATAGATAATATTCACGTATAGCGCCACATCAACAATAGTACAACCCATAATAATACTTACCATGCTGAGTACAAGAATATACATATATAGTAAAAGTGACTTTAAAAATGACATTAAAGCTACCTCGATTATGTTTAAAAAGACCACCCAATAACACCATGTAATAAACTAATTTCTCCTAACAAATTTAAGGTAGGAGGGGCCGCCATATTAGTAATACTAAGTAATGTATTACATACGCAGAAGAATGTAATATTAAAACTAGTCCAATAAAACCAACACTATAGAATGAAGAAGATATAATTCTTTCACTAGCAATAATTATCAAAAGAATAATTCACACAGTCAACAGCACTAAAGAGTAAGATAGATTATCAAACCAAAAATTATACCCCAAATATCATAGGTGTAATCTCACACATCTATTAACAAGTAAAAAAAATAACAAACAAAAAATTCTGAACAAATCATCATATTTTTCCTAATGTAATTAAAAACATTATAAGTAATAATTACTTTAACACTAACACAACCAAAGATCTTAAATAATCATTACCATACCGACGGACAATAGCAACCAAGATAGACAAGTCCAGACTACCCTCGCAAACACAAGATGTCTTAAATAAAAGTCTAATGAAATTTCACTATACAATTAACTCAATCTTAAGAAAAATATAAAAAAAATATACTCAAAACAATTATT
>JAGDQP010002202.1:41730-66295 GCA_022664845.1 Lepisma saccharinum
AAGGAACTTGGCTCATCCGTCTCCCATTTCACACATTTTTAGGGCTAAATAACTTGGCTCCACTTTTTGCACCTCTGGTGTTTTCGTTCGGATATATTTTACCGCCGCAAGAGGGCGAAAATTTGAAAGAAACATGAAAAAATTATTGGTATAAAATTTAAAAGAAAGTGTTTTTAAAGACCGAAGGTGAGAGAATCAAATCGCTACGGCCCTCAAAAGTTGCTACTTGGTTTATGTAATAAATCTGCAAAATTCGAAAAGAATTGATTAATATCCTTTGCCGCTAAGAGGGGGCGAAATTTTGTAAAACTTGAAGAAATATGTAGGAAATATTTTCTAAGTATTGAAAAAGCAATAATCATCTACTACTACTTCAACGATTAAAAATGTACGAGTTCTCCAACAATTAAATCTATTTATTCAATTAATGAGGAAAAAGAAACAAAATCAAGCTTGGACCCGTTAGTAGGAGAGCGCTTGCTCATAGAATTCACAAACGGAAGGCTAAGTGTGCTTTCAGAAGGCTGCAGTGTATGGATAATATTTTACAGTGCGTTAGTTTAACATTTTCGAGTAATCGTAAGTAGTTTCTGCTGTGTTCAAGATGGCATCCACTGTAGGTAATAGGACGTGTAAATTTCTAACACGCACCACCTTCACATGTCCGTTATTTGGAATCCCCAAGGAACTGGGACAATCTGACCTACCAACATATGAAGACGTCCTCCGCTGTTGTTTCCAAGAAAGGTTCAATCTTGCACCTGACTCAGGAAACCAAGAGCCCAAGTATTCTCAAATAGCAGAAAATGGAGCAAACCAAATTGCAAATTTCTATAAGAAAGCTTAAATTCCAACTATTTTCAAACCTCACATTAAAAAACTGATACAGACGTACCACGACAAACATAGATGCCTTATGAAAAGTTATGTGCGAGATAAAGGTAAGCCAAACTATCAAAGGAAATTAAAGACTTTCTTGGATGAACCAAGAAGCCCATTATTCGAAATAGCTTCATACTAATGTGCAGATTTCGCCAAATGTAGTTGTGAGAAGGCCAGGAAGGTTCCTGAAATTGAGCGTGTCTTTCTTCAACATCAGATAACACTGAGGGTTGCTTATATTGGTGGTGTTAATATTCTTATTACTATAACCCTACAGAAGAAAACCAAGAGAAATAATCGCAAGTTAAATGAAAATAATGGAGCTAAAACATACAACCCTCAACTCATCATTGTCATAAGAAAGTTCAGGACTTCGAACAAGTATTAGAAGTTACTGACCCTTAAAGATTATTGTGACGAGTATCAACCTAGTACTAGCAGGATGCCTTTGTTGACAGGTTCACAGATACGGAGGAATCTTACTGCTACAGCGATGATGAGTGACAGATATGGTGTTTCAGACAGAGCGACGGCAGCAATAGCATCTGCAGTCCCTCAAGACAAAGGGGCCATAACTAAAGATGACACTTCTCAGGTCATTGATAAGAGTAAAACGAGAAGAGAGAAGTCAAGAATAAGAACTGAGCTCCATAATCATGCAGACCACAGCGGTACTCCTCAGGGTCATATCGCTTTGTATTCTGAGGGACGCAATGATAAGACAATCTGTCAGGTGAAGGAAGGAGCAATATTTTAACCATTTTTATATTTCAAGCCATTCAAACGGGAATTTGCTCCGCTGATCTTTCCAAGAGACATCCTGGGCCAATCTCCCATGGACGGTGGCTTACTACAGCAAATCACATTTTAAGATTATACATGGGAGATCACAGAATACCCTTCTTCGCAGTTAATCACACTGGTTGAATATATAATGAAGGGACGTTGCCCTGGTTGGTTCAGATTAAGACACATCCATCAAGCACAAAAGGATCCAAACATCTTTGGTCTATAATAAAGAAATCCCGCTAGTTGCCAGTAGATGTTCGAAGCGTAGTGGATCCAGTTATCTCACGAAATGCGTGTTTCGCTAATCCAGAAAATCTTCTTTTAGCCATGCTTTATGATGAAAGACTTCATATTAGAAAACACGCGGTGAAACGGATTTAAAAAGCAGGAACCTTACGTTTATCAACCAACATCATTCGGGAGTTCTTAGTTCAAAATATTGAATACGCCGCCAGCAATTACATAGATTTTATAAACTGGTTAGACGTGGAAGTAACAGCACAGCCCCTTGTTACTGCCCACTTGTCTTTGGACTACCTGATGAATCTGGTTACGAATGGTTCCATTAAAATTTTGAAATATTATCACTTCCCTTGCCATACACAGGCTGTGGAAAAGTGTGTCAAACTTGTTACGGAAGCGGATGGAAAAGTTTGCTGTACTGTCAATAGGAAAGGTTACATCAGAGTAACTTTGGCATCTAGGGCTTCTACGCCCTCGGTCGATAACAAAGCCAAATACAATTCATTATCATAAAATACTGAAAGTTATGGTACGTGATGGATACTAATTAAGTGAATTTATAACATCGTGGTATATTATTGGCTACATTTTGGTTATTCTTTTTCATTTTATTGTATTACAATTAGTGATACATTCAATTCCATTGATACATGGAAAGTAAAATTGCAGTAGTGTGCGTTAAGTTGATATAACTACAGTGAGCTAAACTTTAATCAGTCTATTCAGCATTGAATTGGAGTGAGAGACGTGTCATGTATTAACACACATAAATATTCGTTAAGTGATATGAATTTTCTTAGTACTTTAATGATTTGTTTTTTCCCTTTTCGAATATATTGCGGCGCTAAAAGTTAGTAACTGACAACAGTGGAATTGTTTATAGGTAATTTGTCCAATGTTAATACATTTTGTTCAAATTTTGCAGAATTATTACATAAACCAGGCAGTAACTTTTGCGTGTTATTACGATTTAATTGTCTCATCTTACATATTCAAAAACATATTTTAATTTTAGACCCATTTTTTTATATTTTTTAAAATTTTGGTTCCCTTGCGGCAGCAAAAGATATTAATCAATTTTGTTCAAATTTTGCAGATTTATTTATTCGATCAAGTAGCAACTTTTCCAAGCTATTGGGATTAAATTTTCAGGCTCTCGATTTTTTCGACCCACCCTAGTACTCACTTGCGAATTTGTCCCAGAATCGCAGGTTCTGTACCCAGGAACAATCCATCCAGAGACATCTTGAAATACATTCCAACTAAACTCGACAGACGTAGACACTGTCGAGTTTGTTGGGATAACAATGTTCGAAAAGAAACCTGGATGTATTCTACCGTCTGGAATGTCGCAGTCTGCGTCCCATACTGATATCATCGATTTCATAGGGATCAGTAGTGGTAAGTACATTTTTGGTATGAGTTTGGTTGTAAATTTTTATATTTTTTTTATTGGAGCAATGACAACCAATTTTTATATTTCTGTCACAGGTGTGAGGCCTAGAAATTAGCATCATTTTGTCAACGTAGGGTGACCGCAAGGGTTGCCAGTGTCCTCAATTGTTTCTATTTCTTATGATTTTTTCTTCTTCTACGAATAGGATGGGAATTGTATAAATGTTATATCGTTGGAATTTGTGTACCAAATCTTTCCAACGAGATACCAATCATGACTATATGATAATTAGGGGGGATCACCAGGGCCGCCAACGCGAGGGTTTGTAACAGCACTTCGGAAACTATATACAGTTCTTTTAGGGGAATTTCGTTCTGAATTTTTATCTCGTTTTGTGTTAAATGAATGGCTATCATTTTTTATATTATTGACACAATTTTGTAGCCTAGACATTAGCATCATTTTGTCAGCATAGGGTGACTTCAAGAGTTGCCAGGCCCCCAAATTTATTATTTTTTATTTTAATGATCTTTTGAATTTCTTCTTCTTCTTCTACGAATAGGAAGGGAATTCTGTAAATATTACCTCGTTGTAGTCTGTGTTTCATAAGCTTTCCAACGAGGAATTATTCATGACTTAATGATAGTTAGGTTGTTTTACTAGCGACTGTTTCACAAGTACAAAAGTAAAAGAATTTAATTGTATATATTTAAGGAAACTAGACAATATACTAATATAAACGCTCCCTTAGTTAAGGAAAATAACATACCCTTTCCTGTCTTCTAAGGATCTATGGATAATCCGCTGTTCTGAGTTGAATCTACTTCCGTCAAATTCTGTGGTTATGACACTATTTAAACTTCCTTGTTCTGGTGCCACTCTTACAATCCGTGCTCTTCGAGTCTTGTTGTTTGGCTTTGTCTCAGTGTATACGCATAACTTGGAGATTGATTTCACTACGCACAAATAGAGTAGTTCAATATATGAAATGACGCTTCCGCCAAAAAATAATGTACCTGTAGCACCAAACGAAACTAAAACAGAACGAGACTTTAGTGGAGCTCAACTTAAAAGCAGAATTAAAAACACAATAATATTAATATAACATAATAATATAAAGTAGAGGATGTATCGAAAATTCTTCAGAATGTTTTAGAAATATATTTTTGTAGTATAGAATTATTGATAGATTTGTTGTTTATTCAGCAACGCATTTTCGGAGTTAGAGTGGCTAGAAAATTGTAAGGTATTATTTCTAATGACAGAATATTTATATAAGTTATGTATTACGTTTAGTATACTTTGCAGTCGAAAAAACACATACACAAGATTGCACTTGGGCAATGAGATTGAGAGGTAGGCGCTAGAAAGGATTTCGCAGCGACGAAGAGCCATAGATAAGCATATGAATCTACAGAAAACTAAATTCTTCAGTCTTAAACTATGTCCAAATATGTTCTGTGAGTAACTCTTCACTATATTACTCCCCAACACGACGTACACCATTATCGCTTGAAATATTGCGACTTTTCTGACGATCCGTGCGTTTGTCTTTCTGTATCTGGTAAAATTAGGACTTGAGATGGAGATACGAGATAACCATTTTAACGTTGTTGTGTAAACAATTAACATCCGTCTAAATTATTGCTTATACAATGAAACGCCCCCAACCTAATGATCCCAAAAGTGGATCACACAGACAAATAGTTTCGCCAGGAGCCTAGAGTACCCACGCAACGCATCTAACCTAACCTCTAGCTCCAAACATTTTCTACACCCCAGACGAGCGGCGCAGAAATGCCTTCCATATTTAAGAATATCTGGGAAAGATGATTCCAGATCCTTGTGATCTCTGTAAAAAAAATAATTTAGATCGAGGGAGGAAATACCGGTAAGGCGACACCTCCAATCTTTTAATTAGATCGTCAGTTCATACTCCGAAGTACCAGCTGGTTCAGATTAGCGACAGATTAAGAAAGAAAAACGCAGATCTTTACTTGGGAAATAATCTCAAACGATGATACGCATAGCGACTCATATGTGACTCATACGGTGTCTTTACTCACTTCGAAGCCTACAGGGTGGCAAAAGACTATGTCTTACCTTTACCTTAGTAGGGCCCACACCTGTAGTCTGGAATCGCAATTCCTGAAATAAAGACGAACGAACACAACGAATGACGGTCGCAACTCAATCCAAACGTAGTGTCATAATGCAAAACGCAAATAATATATATGCACACAAATCACATGCTGGAGTCACTTCATATTTCAACGCAGAAATAACCAGAAATTCAATATATAGTTCCTTTCCCAAGTCATCACTTCTCAGCTCGCGAAAGAATCCTACCACTGGTCTACGGATTTATGAACCGATCTAATCTAATTAAAATCACATCACTCAATACGTTAGGTTTACCGAAACACAGAAATAATAAGTATCAATTGCTGTCAACTTCACGTAACGATTTGTAGCTAATTTCCAATAGATATCAAGTTAAACATTAAATAACTCACTGCACATTATAAACATTACTAAACACTGTACGAGGATTATCAACTAATGCCGTAGATCATACCTGGTTAACTGAGAGGTTTCTACACTACGTTCACTGAATATAAACTCAAGATTGTTTTCGAAGAAATATAAAAATTTCAGAATTTCAATTTATTGCTTTGAATTTACATATTTCACGCTTTCGGCTATGATAATAGCATAAGGATCGGAACAGAATTACAGTTGAGTTGTAAAACAAACAAATTTGAATCGCTGGTATACATTGAATTAAGCAGAACTGAAAGTTACGTAGTCACACATAAATGGCCATAATTTCTGTAATAATTAACAAATTTCGTTGATTTTTTCACACGTTATTCCCGAAATAATGTTGTATAATTTAGAAAAGTTTTAGCACCGTATTACATACACGAAAGAAGTTCTAGTCCAAAATACATGGTAATGAAAGAATCACTTTAACCTTAATAATTGTGTGACGTCATTACAGATGATTACTACGTTATACAAAAGACGTTCTGAATAAATCTTGAAAATACAAAATATTGTTATAAAATATGACTTTTTCATTAGAGAATAGTGGCTGGAGTTGAAACCAAAATTATCGAACCATATCGAATAAATTAAAATTTACTATTAACATGAAAACGGTACGCAAAGATAGTCGAGCAGACATGTTGCTAATTTGATCAAGTAAGGAAAATATGCGGTAGCTGTCAAACATGGCTAACCGGGAATTTCGAATAGATTAGGAAAAACTGGAGGCGAGAAATTGGCATATGATTATTAAAATCCAACGAACCGATATTTATAATGTAAGAATTCGGTTAATAGCGGCCCCATACTGAAATTTTGAACATATTGTACATCTCGATAAATAATCTCAAAACCAAAAATAACAACTTTGATGAGGTGAAAATTTCAAAATAATGATGTTTAAAAGTCCTGTTAGCACTTATATCGGTTTAATCTTCTTAATTCGCATAATATGTTCTCCGGTATGGACGAAAACAGTCTAAATCGAAAATTATGCTAAATTTAGTATTTATATCTACCTCTCGTAGACAGGGCTTAGGAAGTACAGGTGACGGAAAGCCCATGCATCTATTCGTCTCGTTTTAAAAATTGGAACTGAACTAACATGGCGTGGGAGAGCAGTTCTCCAAGCAAACGGAGAAGAAGGCTGATTCACACCAATCAGCAAAAAACAAAACACGAAGCATTGACTAGGGCCAATCAAAAACAAGCGTTAGATCCAAGTCATTGCTGCGTGACTAACGAAAACATGGATGGATAACGATAAAAAATCCAAAGAAAAATCCAAACGGAACACGCTCAAAGAGTCTAAAACCAACCAAAGAGAATGAGCTAAAGAGAACACACTGAAAGGAAACAAAACGGAGACTAAGAAAATAAAAGGAAAAAAAAAATAAAAATAAAAATGGAACAGCAACTAGGCTGTTACAACAATGGTCAAAAACATTAGGGGAAGCAAGGCAGAAAAACGAAAAAGGACAATAAAAACGGTTGAAACAGTGTTCAAACTTATATCTGGTAGCTCTTCCGTAACAAACACAGCAGATCAACACTATATCAGTGATACAGTAGCGCCAGCGACGACGTAAGAGGACAAACATGGAAATGCGCAGATATGAGATCCTGAAGCCTTCTGTTGTCTTTATATCTTCAAGAAATTGGTTCTTTCTTCAGTTTCATGGACGATAATGTCCTTCCTCAGCGATCTCAGCCGGTGCTGGCCATGCTTAGAGACAGCTTTTGAGCGTATGGAGTACCCCATGTGATCGCTGGACCTCAGTTCTAAAGAACTCGTCTAGCGTGCTATATGAGACATATTGAGACTAAGCCGGTAGGTCCAACAACTCCTCAAGAGCTGAAAAATGCCTCCTGGAGAAGTGGCTCAGGAGAACCCAATCTCGGGTCGATAACGTCCTCAATTCTATCCCCAACTTGTTTGAAGCAATGTTAGCAGCTCACGGAGATCATAGAACTTATATGCAATAAATTGCCATCATGTACAAATCCGTTTGTACGATTCTGTACAATCTGGAAGCTTTACCTATCACGTTCTCGCACTCTACTTTACGCATCTTACCGCGTTTGCCTGCTACCTCTGTTGCGGGAAAGCTCGGATAAGTTCGTTAATGAGCAAAATCGGTCGCCATCTTGGATCCAAAATGGACGCCGAACCCATTGTTGTATTTAACACACAGCCTAAACCGCCGGGGCTATTGAAATCAAATTTGGCATGAAGCTACAACATCACTTTTATGTCACTAAAATATTACATGATGTATCCAAAGACGCCATCTTGGATCCAAAATGGCGGACCTTAAAATGCATTTTCCACGCCATTTGAGCTAGAGATACGAAAATTGGCATAAAGGTGCATTATGACGAGTAGTTTAGGGAAATATTACATTTGGGAAAAGTCGCCAACTTGGATGCAAATTGGCCACCCAAAATTCCGTTTTGCACACCGTTTGAGATGAATAAATAGAATTTAACTGTACCATCACAATTAGATCAGGGCAATATGAGAACATTTTCGAAACGTCGTCAATTGGATCCAAAATGGCCGTCCAAAAACCCAAATTCCGAATCACTGAAGGTAGAGAAACGAATTTTTCCTTGAAGGTGTATGACCAAGAGTGGGTTACAATAAATAGGGCAAGCGTCCACTTTGTGGGCGCAGCCCCCGTGGGAAGGTGCAGATGGACACCATGGTGGTGCTGCATTGAGATTTTGGTTAAGATAAAGAAGGCGCATCCTGTCAAAAGCATATATATATATATATGAGCTCCTGCGTAGCCTAGTCGGTAGCGCGCTCGACTTCAATGCGAGCGGTCCCGGATTCGATTCCCGGTGGGGGCTCAAAAATTTCGGTGTTGACCCAGCATCGTAAGGACAATTGGGGAGCTGCTGTGAATAAAAGACAGTGGCGATCACAGTGAGAACTTCGGCTCTCCTCTCCCAACCCGTCTGGTCAGCGTGGGAGCAGTAGACCAACTCCTCCCTTCGGGGAGAGGCCTCATCCACTAGTGGATTGAATATGGCTGTGATTTATTATTTTTTTATTATATATATATATATATACGCTAGCGTCCATAATTTTGAAGATATTTGAACCAAATTTAAATATGTCATTTCTAGCCCAGGTTGTTATTGCTAGATTAATTGCTCGACAAAGTTCCTTAATGAGCAAAATCGGTACGAGGGAGTGGTCGAGGGAGGAGGTTGAAATTTTGAATATATATATATATCCCCTATGGCATTTAGAAGGAAACTTTGCCTGCATAAATTATAGTATTCCCTACGAAGTTTACGGTGACACCAACGATTAAAAGGTTTTGGAGTACGAGCGGTGGTGTTGGTGGTAATTCGAAATTCTTAAAACCACGTCTTTTGGAGTATCGTTGAACAGCTGGTGATGAATAATTTACAAATCAATTTTCTCGATAGTGCTCACATAAGGCACGATTTGAATTTTTGAAAATTGAAAAAACACTTTCGAGATCTACCTCAGCCTGTAGGCCCGCCGAAAGGGATTTTTAATATTTAACTTTATTCTGAATATTGCTGATATTAACATAATGACATATTTCAACACAAGAATGTTGCTGGATACAATACGCTGCTAGTTGAATGTGCACACTTGAAACATTAAATTAGTTCACATGTATACTCTGGAGGAGTAGGTCAACCACACTAACCCCTGGCGCAATTAAATTTTAGCTGAGGTTTGAAACAATTTGCTAACTTTAAATATGATCCAAAATTTAAGTTTAGTTTTAACTCATAGCAATATTCGTCAGCTGTGCTTAAAAGCATACCATGATACCACTGAATCTATTACTGGTACGTAAAACCAGCTAACATTTTTATAGCCTAATCAACTCGAAAATCTATCTGAAAATTTGATTTCTAGAGAT
Organism: Lepisma saccharinum; assembly: GCA_022664845.1. Lineage (NCBI taxonomy): Eukaryota > Metazoa > Arthropoda > Insecta > Zygentoma > Lepismatidae > Lepisma > Lepisma saccharinum. Next base: position 51,505 of record JAGDQP010002202.1, read on the forward strand.
ATAGGGCACATTCGCTCTTCGTCTACGTAGAGCGTTACGCAAAAGCTACAGTAAATTTACTGACTATAAACAACACGATAGCGATGAAAAACGTAGTGAAAAAGTAATTATTAAACAACGTGTATCTTTTCACCTAAAGAGGCAACAATCGGAAATTACCAGAACTAATTATGTTTCAATCAAACTCTACTCGTTTCAAAATTAAGATTCTGATATTGTATAAAATGGTATGAAAAGATCATGTATCAGCTTTGAAAAATAAACATTTTTTAGAAGAAGCTATGTCCGTCAGTCAGTGTCGAACACGGTATAAATTGCCCTAAAGTCTTTCAAACTATATTCAAATTCAACTACATAAATTGCCTGACTGGAGGGCTATTTTTCAGAACTTAGGAGTGAACAGTTGGTATTCTAGCACTCGAATCCTAGAACCAAATTTGTAAAAGAAAACGCATCAAGATCGTTCACTCCATCCTTCTAACACGTAAATCTTATTTTGTATTTTTGAACAGCAAATGCCGGTATGATGTTATTTTCGTGTAACTGCGTTCTCCGTATAACTGCTGCCTTGTAAATTGTTGCTAAATGTGGTGACGTACAGAGTGTTAATGTCTACATCTCACGTTAGGACACTCATCTCTCTCAAAGGTATTGTATTAATAGCGTTTATTGCTCATACATGTGTCTTTGGTGCTTTTAAGACAACACGTAGTAGACCTAAACGTTTTATAACTTCTCACAATAAACATGAAGACTTCCAACAGTTCCAAATGAGCCTACATGAACTATTCATTCCGCATTAACGGTTAATTTAGGATGTGGAAAGTACTATATATTATTCGATATTACTTCATTAGTTATTTATATCCATATCATACAACAGCTATTGATGCTCGTTTTAAATGTATAGGAGATCTGCTTGTAAAAGAATGAAGGTTAGATTTTAACATATCTTTCAAATTAAAAGAAACATTTAATTTAAACAGTATTTATAACTAAATAATAACAGAAACATAAATAAAACAATCTATATATGTTAAAATGTAGATGAAATATGTCCTACCTATAATTTCCAGTATTCCAAACAATACATCTCTTTTATACCGGTACATGGGAAACGCTACAATTCTATATCCAACGCCAGTAAGATCATGTCTGGAATAATCAAGATTAACTTAATAATATAAAACAATATTTACGCTTAATAATCTTGATTGGACTGTGTACAGAAGAGCTATTACTACTACTATTATTGCTACAACAAATCTAATATCCTGTTCATGCCATGTGTGCTTTCTGATTGGCAAACACCGTGTGCGTGTTTGTTTGTCGGAACTTTCCAGTTTCGTCCTACTTTCTTCATTCAACCAGTTCATCACATCATCATCTTTCCGGCCTAAGCTAAAGTTACTTACAGGACATAAAAAATGAATTCAAAATTAAAACAACTAATAATATTGCTACACCTTTGACTACAACTATTACTGTAACTACTGCTCTTGAAATTAAAAATAGTAAGAATTTATTCTATTTGTGGGACTTGTAATAGTGTCATTAAGTGTTCTTTATGTTAAAGAACACGCAAGCCAGATTTCAAGATCTTAAATTTAACAGGTTTCGAGGTTTCATATTCCACATATTTAAGTTTGTTGGCAACAGCGACAACTGGGGAACCTGCGGCGATTAAGGTACCTGTTTGACATGTACAGGGTACAAGTACTAAAATGACAAATTTACTTCGCAAGCGTTCAACGGGGTACGTAAACAGAAACATAGGAATTGGTTTTCTGGACTGATATCTGGAGAACCTGCTGCGTATGGAGTATATCTATGACCTATCCCAGTACGTAAATGCCAAATTTGGCACAAAAAGTCAAGTAGCGTTATTCATAACGTGCCCTCCCTTGTACATGCACAACAAGAATGGGTGATCGTTGCACTTGTTTTCCGCCATACCATCAGCTGGAAAATTGTATTACTTTGTTGTAGAATGTTTTGTGTCAAGGAAATAATGTATTAATTATTAAGAATAATATCTGTATACTAGTTATGAGCCTATAGAACAACATTTGAATATTTGACAGTGAATATTTAAGAATTCCAAAACAGTATTACCAAACAGTTTATTTAAAATTTTTGGAGTAAATAATGTCATCCTCTAGCAATAGAAAAGGTTAAAATTTAATTATCAAAATTAATATTGTGATTTGTGTAAAAAAATGGAAATGAATCCAGTTTTCATGTTTGGGTACGGATGGTCAGATCTGTGTATAGGTCATACTTATGCAATGCATTGAAATTGATGACGTAATAGAAAACATATTTACCTAAGAGGAAATGTAGGGAACAAAATATTCTTCCCCGACCAAGAACAAATTTCCCGGAAAACCTAGGTCAGAAAAAATGCTTTAACAGAACCTTGATGTTTCGTACTCAAGCGTTGTAGCAAGGACAAAATATTAGCAATGGATGGACAGCTACTTTAATTAATGTTTTGCTTACATACTAATTTGAGTTTGTAAAATAACACGTTAATAATAAACACTGATTTGTTTTTTAATAAAGTCCACGATCTACGAATTTAATATCTATGCGAATTGATTTCAAGCTAATTTCTATCTTCTGATTTCTATCTTTACTGAAGTTCTGAACAAACTTTTTCAGTCAGTTCAAACAAAATTCGAGTCAGATCAAGGCAAATATGTGACATATCCAATAATCAATGAAAAGATTACTTGGTTGTCTAGTTCTCTGTTCTTTATGCCTAGGATTGCGTGGAGTTTCGAGTTCGAGACGTGGACATCCAATCGTGGGGTCAAACTTTGTTCTGTGAGCTTTGCGTTCCCGACTTCGAGTAAAGTTTTTCTCCCAAACCCATTTCTGTCGTTAACTCTACTTTCCCTGTTTTTTTTCTGTTTTGAAATACGGTCAACTCCTCACTTTTTTACCTTCGAACGCTTATGTCATTCTCTCGCATCAGCAGGGAGAGTGATATAAATAAGGAAGTTATGTCTACAATTTCGCTTTAGAACCTGCCTGAGAATGCGAATCACATATTCAACAAGACTTACATCCTCATTTCTCACATATTTGCGTATTACCTGTTATTAATTTACCTTGCATATAGCATTTTTAGTCGCCAACACCTACAATATATTTGGAATAAGACTTTTCTTAAAATTGATATATAGTACCATTACACTTTTATCTACATTGAAAGTTAACGAACACCTCTCGCAATAACATTCTATAATATATATGTCGCCTGTGTTCCAGTTTCCTTTGTGCGTCAGGAGAATGTCGTATACGTGTCATTCAAAAGCTCTACTACTTAACGAAATATACATTTTATATACATTTCTCACACCCCAATAAACACTTAATTTCATCGACGCTCATATGGTATTAAGTGTCTTTCCAACCAAGTTTATTAGGATACTTCCCCGAATTTCAAAATTTTAACCCCAATTTTTAATCTAAATTTAAAAACTAAAATCAATAATAATGAAACTTTGGACTGATACAACAGCTACACTCTGTGGCTATCTAATAACGCTGAATATGCGGATTCAGTTTCCAAAACATCTTCAATATTAAGCTCTTCCGCCGAAAAATGGACATTTTCAGCATGCATTCTTAACATGTTCTGAAATAATTCAAGAATACTGGAAATTCTCCGAATTTTGCTACCGAATACAGAACAATGCTATTAAATTTCAAATAGCCGCAATATCTCAAATGGGATGCAAGTTGTGATTTAAAATTGATCTCGAAGGCCGTACTATGAAATTCATTTGCAGCAATTTCGAAATTTCCTCAGTTTTAAATTAAACTTAACCAGGAGTAAACATTTTAGTTACAATTTTACCTTTAAATTTGCTTTTGAAAGTTTGAAAATTGTCAAATATAATTTTATGTAAACCGTGTGCAATGTAATTTTACACAATACAGAAGTCAATATTTTCACACCACTTCTACACATATCAAATACTGAAATATGATACTATTTAAGCTATGTAAAGGGTGTATCGACATTTCATCATGGACCAAATTCTGTTATTAATTGTTCCATGACATTAAAGTTTGTGTTTTTCCTTTCAATGATGGAGGCTTTAACGAAAGAGCACGTACTTCGTGCTTGTTGAGAACTCTTTCTCTTACTTTTAAACTCCTGCTACATTAATGATGATTTTACCAGGCTGAGGTTTGGTGCATACTTTCAGTAAATTTACAAGCTTTAGGTCCATACAATCATAGCAATATGTAAGCATAAGGTAACCTGAATGTTATTGTTCCGATCATTTACTATATGCCTATGACACTGAGAATTGCGATCGATTTCATTCTTTACACCCAAGCTTTTCTGCAATTTTTGTCGATTCTTAAGAATGGAATCCTGAAGAGGTAATTCAAACTACGAAATAGTTCTCGCAGACAACACAACAAGCAAATCTCTTGGAGCAAATTTTCAGTATAGATGAACATAATAAAATAGCATTTCATCATTTTAAATGGTATACACATATAATGAGATCGATCTAAGAGCTAAGCAATAATTGCTACAACACCTTTATGATATTGAATGAAATGGAGACCCAATTTATGCACAAATAAATACATAACGCCGGTAATTATGAAAACAATGAAATAATTTACTTCATAAATGTCGGTAACAATTATTTTCTACGTAACTAAATAATAATTCAAAAAATGAAATTATAGTCATGTGTTTCACATGAGAATTGTGTTGCCATGTCAATTCAATCTAGATCTTAACGATGACATATACGCTAGAGTGGAGCAAATATATATAATTTGCAGAAACTGAAGTTATCTTTGGTTGGGATTAATGTCTTTTAGGTCAATATAAACCATGCAAAATCTCAGTTATGTGCAGCTTTATCTTCAGGTTTCTAGATGGGGAGCAAATTTCATGTTTCTTATAGGGATATCGATTTTTGCATTATCGCAGTAAAGTTGATACGTGATTCAGCGTTACTTGGTATTGTCGGATTGCAGCTACTCTCATCTTATCTTAATATCCAGTTCATTGATTCATTTATCCATATTAAAATGTTTCAGTCAATTTAAATTTTATTTAATGGTTTAGGCAACTTTGGCTCGGGCCGACACTCATATTTGACCTCACATTAGTAGAAACTAATGCAACAGCATGTGTCAGCGACTTTCACAAAGAAGCCGTTCCCCACTGTTATCAACTTTGACGTCTAGTACTTTTGTAGTGTTAGCTTCATTATATTTTATGTTCCCATACATAGACACAATTAAACTTTTGTCAAAATACATTGCTTTTATTTGTGTACTCTAACACCGAACAAGTTTCACATTCTTAGAAGTCGGACGGTAGCTAAAAAGATTGCATCATTTTCTAGTAGCAGGCAAGTATGTTCGGTTCCTCTCAGAAATCACTTAGATATACGACAGAGACAGCATTGTTGAGTTTCCGTACTTCCGTTAATATTTAAAAAATGCATCAAAACAAAATTGAGTGAACTCTTTGAAGCAGCCTGTGAGCTTAGTGGTAATATGCTCCCAATTTATTCTTACTCCATGAAAATAAATTTGTGGTGGGGAAATCACTTTAAAATAATACGTTAAAGACCCTAATGTTTCGGACGTTCCAGAAAATCTTTTAATTAGTATGAAAACGTGTGGAAACATCTTTACCAACAACTTCTGATCAGCGGGTCATTCAGAAGGTAAAAGACTTTAATGAAAAATAAAAGTGTCTGAAGTAGAAATGAAATATGCTTATAATAAAACAAAAAGAAAATCAAAATTTTCAAGAAGGATAATTTAAAGCTTTCTGGCAATTGTGTCTTTTAATTTAATAATTTTTCTGGGTGCTACCGCAAAATAAAATACCTTACGTGAAAGGAAATTCCTACTCAACAAACTAAATGAAATATAACAATGGCAGTCTTGACATCAAAATCACTAGGATAATCTATTATTGGAAAGAAAACAAGAACCAGCAAAACTTTGATGGAAACGAAATCGAACTACAGAAATACTGCTTACTAAACAACACTTTTATAATAGGATAAAATTTGTGTATCAAACTCATCATATGTGGCATCAAAGCTGCGTACACCAGAGGATTAGAATTAAAAAAAAATATAGGGCAGACATGTGACCAAAGTGGCATCTCGGATAATTGTTGGATTATTATTATACATACTGCTTTGATAGATTTCTACTGGATCAAAAGAAGAACCTTCAAATATGATTGACTATAAGACGACAACGAAAGATATTTTTGGCTGAGCTTACTGACACAGAAAAAATAAAATAAAAATAAATGGTACAAGTACAAATATTGAATTTACTTGGATGGAAGAAAAATAACAACTCTTTTTCAATTAAAAAAAAAGTATCAAACTATTACACAGTAACCAATACAGAAAAACATTTCGTGAATATCGCGAAACTTGGTTCGAGATATTTGGGGCATATTTCTCCAACATTGAAAATGATAACGTAATTATTTCCGGTATTTTAATTTATCTGCAGAATTTGCTTGGAGAAAATTTGAATATTACTCTGTGGTTTGCAATGGCATACTTCGTAATAGTGTTTTAAAACATGGTGTTCTATTACTTTGAGATAACTTTGAAAAAGCTCCTCCAATGATTTATATGTTACCTTTATGCCACTGAATTGTCGCTTCACGATTTGATGCAAACATTAAATGGAAATATAAACGACCCAACGGACTTCAGAAACGCTATAGAAAAGCTTCTTGATAAACATTTACATTTTCAAGTTGCCACCTTACAGAGCATAGAAGCTGAACTATCGCCAGCGGATATAACTGAACTAAGCAACGATCAGAAATAACTATATGAAGTGTGCTTGGCAATAAAAAGTGATAGTTTATCCCGAAACTTGGCAACAAAAACCCTTGGAACATATTTCGCACTTCAGGTGACTCACAACAGCAAACATAATTTTAAAATTGCACGTTGCAACGAAAATTCCATCACAATCAGTGAAAATTTTACCAACACAAGTCATTTCTCTACATGCTACTAGTTTTCAATTAATCGCCTATGACAATCCAAGCACTTACTTCATATAATTAAATAATCCCAATATTTATCACGCAAACTAAAGAACACAGTGGATCATGTTACTTAACATAGTGGTTATTAATCCCATCCCGGAAATATTCTAATATAAATATTAGGGGATGTTCGACAGCATATTTGTGTATAAGCTCTGCGTCGTATACTGAAATAAAGACATTTAAAAAAAATGCAAGTAATAGTGATTTTATAGAGCAAAGTATTAATTTAGATGCCAAAAATTATTAATGAAATGCCCGTCTGCTACAATAACAGCCACTTTTGACTAGGAATATTAGCGAAGAAGACATATGAGAGATTATTTCGAAGATACTGGCTGAGGCTGACATATTTATATTTCCATGCCACTATCAGGCCATAAAAAATAGAAAAAGATGGTTATACAAAGCTATTATTTTCAGTGTATGCTACTACTGGAACCATCAATATTAATACTAATTTAGTGAAGATAGAAGTTGCCCAAATTTGAAACATGAAAGCAGTTTTCGAATTAAAGTATTATATAAACGAAACTAACAAATACCGGGTAGGAAATGGAACACGACTCGCAGCCACCCCCTCGTAAGGAGCTGAGAGTGTTTTATTTCAATAGAACAAGCGGAAAACCGCAACTAATAATTGAAAAAGACTTTATCAAATATTTAAGCCTGTCTAGGAACCTGAAGATATTAATTCTCTGAACTGAACTGTTTACAGTTAATTGAAGTCACTAAGAATCAACTATTCCGCACCAAAGCAAATTATATTTTTAAAGCTGATAAAATTAAATATTCAATTGCTCCACTCTAATAAACACGCATGCCTAGGATGGAACCTAAAACTATGATATGCCTGGGATAAGATGACAAACAGAAGTTTTGCGATTTTAATATTTTCTAATAATTTTGCATGAAAGTAGGTTGAAAATATACCTTCATTTTATTTGTAAGACAATAATATTAATCCGTAACCTGAAATTTCATAAAACTTTGCATAACCGTATTTTAATTCATATTTGTCACAGTTTTCTTACATTTTATCTACAATTTTCGCTACAAATTTTTAATAACACGTACAAAGATTCTATGTAATTGATATGTATTTTCTCAAATGAAATATCCATTTTTACTTCAAAATCTTAATTTTCAAATTTCAAGAAAAAAAGCAGAGCAACTACGAATTATGCCAGTAAAATCTTTAAAATACTATTATGTGCTATATTGCATTTTTAAATCTCCAAATATCCTAACTTAAGTCCCCGTGAATATCAATTATGTACAGTATCTATTATTTTCGCTCACAACTTCAGAAAGTACTTATCCGACAATATTATTCGCCATTATTATTGTAGACGAAAACTTAACGCTATAATCTCTTTTACTGAATATCAGGGGAAAATAACCCATATGAATTTCAAATCGGTTATTTTCAATAAAATATTCATTACAGCTTTCATTTTCTTTTAGTTTCAGGAAAGGTATTTCTTGCTACACTACTGTGTATAGGCAGATGCAACGCATTTGTCAAGGTCTCCGTACAATTAGACTACGGAGCAAAATAAGGTCCTTATGTCTGCCTCACTAGACGCTGAGTATTGGTTGAGACAGGGAGACAACCCCAGCTTTGGGGAAAACAGTATTAGTTCGAGGTACCCATCAGGTACGCGAAGTAGAGCCGGAGCTAATAAAGCTAAGATTTAGGGTTGGAAGGAGGGTCCCTAAATTAAATGACACTGCACTAACGAACATGTATGATTTTATTGGCGAGTCTTCAGGATGACATTGTCAGTGACCAATTAGATGTCAACTTGAATGCCATTACTTCTCCCTCGAGTCGGCTTAGAGCAATAACGTTGGGTAGCATGCACTAACATGCACTAACAATGCGCTAAAGAACCCACATGGTTTAAATGGTACCAGGTTTACGGAATGTCGTGGAGAGGAAACTTGAGGTCAAGTTGGACACCCACTCGATTTCTTCCTCGTTCGCTGTTCCTATAAGAGCACTAACGTTGAGTCGTTCGCATCTACGTGCACTAACGATACACTAACGAATGCAAGTGATCTAATGCTCTATCTAAATATGGAGTACAAAATGACGGAGCAGAAACTTGACTCGTTTATACACAATGTATAAAAACAAGTTTAAGAGGTGGAGATACCAAAACCACATAACAATCGAAGATGGCGGACACTATATAACATGGCGGTTACTTTTTTACTTACAAATTACGATTTACTGGTTTACTCTAGAAGTCTTTTATTATGTTGTTCAGGTTGCGAATTCAATTAAAACTACTTAAAATGTATTATTCAGGTTTTGAAGGATTTATATCGATTTTCGAATGTAAATTTTAAAAAGATTTTGGGTTCTCAATTTGAGGGTTTCACCCGGAGATCGAGGGATCAGGTAATATCACTGGTTGTAATTAAATAAATAACCTAGAACATATTTTGTATAAAAAAGGATTGAACATTCGACGATGTAAAACATACATTGGACCAGTTTGAGGTATGTATTAATGTTTTAAGGCAATAAATTAAAGAATATGATTTAAAGTATTGTAAATCTTATATATCTATATCTATCTATGTATATATATACACAGATGCTTATCAGAATAATGGAAACACCTGAACGAAAGTGCAACTTACCAGATTAATATGGTGTCGGGCCACCTTTCGCCTTCAGAACAGCCTTGATGCGACGTGGGATGGAGGCATAGAGGTCGTGAATGGTAGCAAGTGGAATATTACACCATTCCTCGTGCAGGGCATCGGCCAGTTCTGTGAGAGGGGATGGAGGTGGAAATCGTCGCCGGAGTCGTGTTTCCAAGATGGACCACAGATGTTCAATTATGTTGAGATCTGGGGATTGGGCGGGCCAGGGGAGGTGTTGAACTTCATCCCGATGTTCCTCAAACCACGCTGCAACAACTCCAGCTGTGTGAATGGGTGCATTATCATCCTGGAATATGGCGTCATTGTCCGGGAACAACATCCGGACCATAGGATGCAAGTGGTCTCCTAAAATTGCGACATAATCGTTGGCAGTGATGCGTCCGCGAAGTGTGACCACAGGACCCAATGAAAACCATGATATTGCGGCCCACAGCATCACCGTGCCGCCGCCATGTTTCACAGTTGGGCGGAGACACTGCAGATCATACGCTTCTTTGGGCGTTCTCCACACATAAACACGGCCCGTGGTTTGGAATAGGGTGAATGGTGACTCATCCGACCATACCACACGTTTCCAGTCGTCAACGGTCCAAGTTGCATGGTCGCGGCACCATTTGCGGCGTGCTAAAGCGTTCTGGTCCCTGATGAGAGGTTTGGCCCGTGCAACACGACCCCGTAAGTTCATGTCATGTAATTCACGGCGGACTGTGATTGTCGAAACAGGTTGGGGGAGGTGCTGATTGAGTTCCTCCGTCACTTGCGCCGCAGTGGGACGACGGTTCCGCGTGACAATGCGCTTTAATACCCGGCGTGACCTGTCACTGATGCTTTTCTTCCGCCCACTGTTCCGCTTCCCCGATGTGGTTTTCCCGTGTGTTGTGTAGGCCGTCATCACCTTCGACACTGTCCCTGGCGACACACCTAACACACTAGCCACTGCCGTCACACTCACTCCACATAACCGCGCACCAACAATTTGAGCTCTTTGAAACTCTGAGAGGTCTCCCATTTTACACTACCTCCGTCTGTTGCAGCCACTGCACACTCCTGTTCCACGACGCCTGATGTAGTATGGAGACCGACCTAACACACCACCACCAGCAGTCCGGCGCTGCCGTCGCCACGACACCACTGCCAACCCATACATCTGACGTGTTACCAACTACAGGTGCTTCCATTATTCTGATAAGCATTTGCATATATATATATATATATATATATATATATATATATATATATTACTTTTTTAAAGATGAAATAATGTAATTTAATATGTTCAATACCTCAATATTTTTTTTGCTGAACACATTACAATGACATATTGACTGGACTATATGTGTTTCTTGTTATACTTCCAAACCAAAGAAGTTATTGTGCCTACATCAAATGAAAATGTGTTGGAAAGATACCGTGGTGATGACGCAATGCCAGAAAATATGTCAGGACTGCAAAATTTGCGGATAATTAAACATACTGTTTTCAATGATTGCACTAGTTGTAACATCTTTTCCTGCTTTTAACGCTAATACTGTGACCTCTACTTTGTTTGAAATAAGAGTATATACATAAGAGCTGTTGACGCTGACGTTGTAGATTATTCTTCCACGAGTTCAATGAAAAGAGTTAACGAAAATGTAGGTTCGATTTGGTGTTGGACAATGCTTTTGCGTTATAACAATTGAAGACACAAACTAGTTGAGAAAAAAATGTTTGCACTATGTGGGTTCAAATCATTTTTTGGATGTGACACAATGCCTATCTTTTCAGGAGGTGGTATAGAAAGGATGTGGAAAAAATGGAAAGTTGTAACTGATGCGTTTACATTCTTATGACAACCCCAAACACGCATCATTGATGATATACATCAACTTTTTCAGCGGTTTATTATTCTTTGCTACTCATCTTCAACTGAATTGCAGTCAATAAATAAAGCAGAAAACTGGACAGAAAACAATGATAAACTTACCACCCACTGTTGAAGCCCGGAAACATCATATTTTAAAAAGTACTTATCTAAGTAGGTATACATAGTATATTTTGTCCACAAGTATTACCATACTTTTAATATATGATTGGGGTTGGACAATTATTGTCGAAATGGAAATATCTTTTTGGTCCAGTCTAGCAGACGTTAAACATGTTTGAAGGGAGTTTACCTCTCGCCAATGCAAGAAAAACTGCAGTAAATACACTTAGTTAGAAATGAACTTATCTGCATATCAATGTGTAAACAGTGCAACTAAAAATATAAAGTGCAACTAAAATATAAAAATATATAATTCAAAGATTTATTTGGCCAAAAAGGTTCAATAAACGTTGCTAATAACAACCTTAGTAGCGCATATATGTTTTAAACGTTGATAAAAGCGTTTAATGCCTGCCTTTCAATGGTTTATTTAACCAAAACACCTTTTTTGGTTGAATATACTGTTGAAAAGGTGGACATTGAATGGTTTTACCAACGTTTAAAACACTTATTTACTACTGGGGAACGATATAACTTACCCATGTTCTTGTAATAGATTAGTTGTAGTTTTTTTGTAATTATTAGAATATTTTGTAATAACTAACAATAAGAGCAATACTAGCAGTAACTTTAATTGTTAGCACAATGAACATTGCAATAGAGTTCTTAATTTTTCATACTTATACGTTCGGTCGTGTTACACCCTTTAAACCTTCAAAATAGACGTCATAAAGGGCAAAGCAAGATAAGTTAATTTAAAAACAAATGTTTTAGAAAGGATTTTTAATCATATGTTTTGGAGTTGTATAACAATTAATTAGATTTTTGACCGTTTTATTCAACTTTTCCTAGGGAACATAACTCCTGGAGTGTCTGAGTGCGAAATTTTTTAAAATTACCCAAAAGATAATGTAATTTATTTTGGAAAATTTTACGTTATCTGATTACTTTTTATTTACAGCACTTTAAATAGTTTCCATCTTCAATTCTGACGTGGTTTTGGATATCTGCCCCTCCTAATCATTTACTGATACATTGTGTACAGACGTACCAATTTCATGATGTTATCAAAAAGTGCCGTTTCCAAATGTATTTTCTACCGTTTCCATTTACTATAATAACTGCACTGGAAAATAATACATTTAAGAAATAAACAAGTTTTTGTGTTTTTGAAAAAAAATAGGTATTTGTGTAGAGGGCAGCTTCTATTCCTTTGTGGTTTTTATGTCAAATTTGAGATATAACATGATCTAATAGTGACTGCAAAATCTCGTAATAATATATATATTTTAAAGAAAATTGGGAACATTTATTATTGTAAATTAGTTTGACAAAACTAACAACTTAGGGATTAGGAACGGGTATTCTCGCAGTATTTTTAATTGAGTCTAATAATATTTATGCAAGTTGAAGTGCGAACATGCATAACAATAACGGATGTATAATAACACGGATAGTGCATGTATAATAATACACAACTTTAGTAGTGATTGAAAGAAACGCCAGATGCAAGTGTCTAATATCTAGTGATTAGAGTACTATATTTAAAAACGTAAACCCATGTTGTAATTTGAATGTGGAGCAACCTACTACATATGACAATTAGCTGCAGACAAATATACTACACACACATTTATTACTATTACATAATTTACTTAATTTGTATTTAAAATTAACATATAATATACCGACGTTCTGTCGACACCTCTTAGATACTATATTTTAAACATAATTACTTATGCCCTCAAATGATTTTATGAATGCATATGAAACTGAAACTATTTTAATATAATTATATTATCAAATTATTCATGATTTGAAGAACATATCACTACAAACCAAAATAGTATGCCCCAAAACGGGTTCGAACCAACACACCTTCGATCACAAATCATGCGCTATACCACTGAGTTAACATGAACCGAAGTCACCGAACTCCTTCTGAGGAAATATGACTGTATTTCCGGTGCAAGACAATGACATTCATATAGGTTGCAAATTATGTTATTTATTCTCCTTTGTCTTGCTCATTCTACTGTGGAAGACATAACAATTTTTGTTCTATTTCCTTTCATTGGAAATGTTCTTTTAAGTATGGAAAGGTAGGTGACAAAAACAGCAGGTACTTACTTACCTATATGCATAGTTTCGAAAATCTCTATCATTACGTATTTGATTAAATGCTACCTTTTACCACATTTAGCAATATTTCAACATGTCTTATTGCAAAAGATGATAAACATGTGCATAAGTTTTTTCCAATTGAAGATTCGCCCTACCATTGGGGGATCGAATCTGGTATCTTTGGTTTGCTGATTCGGAAGATCCTCGAAGTTGGACTTCGATAATTTTCAGCTGAAACAGCCATAACCAATTATCCTTTTTGGAGTAGAGTGTACTTGTAGGTAGATAATTAAATTTTAATTAAACGTAACACAAATGAGCTAGCAGTAGAAATTACAAAACGTATTTCTAAAACATCCGAAATAAAAGTGACATTAACGATGCTGTCGAGCTTCAATTCAAAATAAAATATGTCTGAAAACCATTTCAAATAGTATTTAAAGTTACTGAAATTTTACTTGGAAATCAACAGTAGAAACTTACTTCACTGTTGCAATGTAAGACGTGTCATAGCTTTCTTCATCACACTCTGGATAACAATTGCAATCGTTCGGAGTATCACGTTTCGCTGAAAAATATAATCATTTATAGCATCTGAGTAAATAACATAATGCCTTGGCAGTAGAAGTAAACACAGAAAGCACTGAAGATATAAAATGGTTACATCCATACCAAACTTAAGTAACTATAACAACATGTCAAAGAATTATAGGGAATATTTTCTTTTAATTTCTAGATAAGATCATATGTTAAAACATGCTTTATACACACGAAAATATTTATTATTTCTTGCTCACTGAGGAGCGCAATCTGTAATAAGCTGATGGTAAGTGCCATCCTTTATTTGTTACAAGATAATATCCTTCGCAATAAGACCTACCTTTTAAATAGAGCAAGTCACAAAACAGGAGTTAACAACGTTGGAACATATG
>JAGDQP010002202.1:66305-94348 GCA_022664845.1 Lepisma saccharinum
AATATATTGTAATAAGATGTACATTGAACTTATGCATTACTTTTAAATGAAAAAAAAATCGTTTTTGATTTATACAAAAAAATATTTTATTTTGAAATATAAAGATTGATCTAATAAAGTCAAGTAATATATCAAATTAAAGGTCTTGAAATTTTGCAACTTAAAGATGTATAAGATAAACAGCTTTTTGAGTTAAGGTCTTTTAAAAGTTTCATAACACGTCAAAAATAATTTTATGGTTTTATTTTTAACAATTTATAACTCAAAAACTAAAAGTGACCAACACACAA
Source organism: Lepisma saccharinum (assembly GCA_022664845.1). NCBI lineage: Eukaryota > Metazoa > Arthropoda > Insecta > Zygentoma > Lepismatidae > Lepisma > Lepisma saccharinum. Next base: position 66,596 of record JAGDQP010002202.1, read on the forward strand.
AATTCTGTTTTTTTTTTATCATATTGATGTATAGAACACAGGTACCAAATATCACACATTTTGTAATATCTAAGGTCTAAAAATATTTTTATTTGTTGGTTTGGTATAGCATGACCCAGAGTATTTATACTCATTTCGTCTTGGATACATATTTAAGGAATGGGACGTTTCCCGTACAGACGCCATTTTCCAAAATGGCCAATTCCTATATATAAAAGTGTATGTATCACGTGAACAAGTGTACTTACAGAAATTATTTTGGTGTCATATTAAATGTTTTTGAAGAGGCTGAACTGAAATATTATATAATATGCTATACTAATTTAAAGTTGTGTAGTGTTTGCATACTTTAGTGGATGAATTTTAACGGTAATGGAATACAAACAACAGACATAATTATTTTCTAGGAGGAATTCCAAGTTTAGGTGCCATTTTATGTTTCTCTTCTTCCGTAATTATTAACTTTTTAAATCATTTCACTGTTTTTTTTATTATTTTGTTGTAGAATCTCCATTAAAAAGAATATAATATAATAACTTGATAATTCCTCCATCTCTTCTCTATTTTCTTTCGTTTTTCCTTTCGTATTTACATTCAGGTGGAACTTGAATGTCTTCATTGTTCCTCAAATCTCGTATCGCTGTCTTTATTCTATTTACACATTGATTTTAGGTTTCTGAAGCTTTAGAGAATATGGCACACCTCATTCCTCATTTCTTCTGCCGTTTTGAGTGGTAAATGCTGTATCGTTATTTCTGTTCCTGTTATGAAGTTCTTGATAGGGAGAGGAACAAGTGTTAATGCAAAATCCAGTCCTTTTCATAGGAAAGACGTAAGAGCTGGGTCAATTAATGAATTTGTTAAATTAATCACAGTATTCTACGTCTCATCAATTTGATCGCTTTTTTCTCATGTATTTTTTTAAATTTCAGAACTTGTTTTTTTCTTCTCAATTATAAGTAGCTATTAAATTTCGTTATCCGATCAGGTTTGTCCCATTCTCCTTTCTAGATGATATTTGCTATTTTCTTATAAATGTCCAATAAATCTCTGGATATTAAATACAATATCTTCCTTATACAGCTTATGCTTTCTATAATGATGCATACTCTTGCATGTTCCAAATTCTTCTTCAATCTGTTCATGTTGATTTGATGTCTCAGTTCGGCAAATATTGGAATAACTTTTCATCCCAACATCAGCATTAAAACGTCATATTTCATTTTACTTCTCTTTACTCGTACATTTTCTAACAAATTTAATTCGTTTAAAGGTTCCCTTTCCTAAAACATCTAACGTGGTTTTAGGAATTCACAACTTATATCGGACCTCTTAATAAGACCTATTTCTTTCCTTTTTTTCTATTCGTTGTGTTTTATTTATTTTGCACTCGTCGATCTTTTCGTAAGCCGTGTTGCTCTCATGGTCAGGGCGTTTGATTTGACATTAAATTACAATTAAAATTATATCAAGGTTATTACTTTGTTACATCAATTCTATTGATGTGACAATAATGGCTAGTCTCTTGTTATGTATTTCAATTTAAAATTCTCTGTCGATATGTTCAAACCACTAAGCCCATCTGTCTGATTTCGATATGACTCTCAAAATTACCTTCCAGCTACCTCTAAGTAGAAAACTATTTTTGTCTTTGTTCATTGGATTACGATTTAATTCAATTTCCGCTGGTTCAAGAACTATCCTGTTGTATATTCTCTTTTCAAGATGTAGAATCCGCATTCATTCAAATAGTACTTATGTCCCTCTTCAACAGAGTGCTTTACAACGGTTGATTTTTCTGAATAACAATTCTTAATTGCTCTAATATGTTTTTCGATTCAATTTGAGTAGCACCAATCAATTAGTCTGCCCAACATAATACGTTCCACGCTCATTCTTTATGTTATACACTCCCGACATCTTAAGTTCAAGTGCCCTTTGGGATTTTGGAGAATTGTTTCATTGTCCTATTTGGACCAAGCATTGAAATTTTAAATTCCCTATTTAGTTTATGTGAATACCTTTCACAAATGAAAACACTGCAAGACGCTTATCTAACGATATGTGATTGTTCCAAATAAGGAAATAAAACATTTGCTTAGAAACTGGAAGGACACATTTGAACTTAAGATGGCGGGAGTATACAGGATAAAGTATGAAGGTGGAGCGTGTTATATTGGGTAGACTGATCGAACAGCGCATTGGACGTTGACTTGAAAGAACATATTAGAGCACTGAAGTATTGTTGTTAACCATTGCAGAGCTTTCTGTTGAAGGGACTTAAATACTGTTTAAATGAACGCATATTATATATCGTGAAAACATAATATACAACAGAATAGCTCTAAAACCAGTGGTAATTGAATTAAATGGTAATACAATAAACAAAGAAAATTGATTTGTACATGGTGATAAGTGGAAGGTACTTTTGATAGGCATATAGAAGTCGGAAGGACGGCAAATCAATTTCAAACAGGTCAACAAAGAATTGTATATGTACATAAGTATCATTAGTTTGAACGTATATTGTCACATCGTTATAATTTTTATAACAATGCAACAACGTTTATATAAGTTTAGTTGTAATTTAATTTCAAACCAAATCGCCCGCCAATGTCAACAGGACGTTAAACGGATCGACCGTCTGGTTAAAAATAGATAAACCACAGCAAATAGCCGAAAATAGTTTTATTACTACAATATCAGCCATACGTTGTGAATATTTTTAATAAAGGTTTTGGATATCTTTATGGAGAGGAAATATTTAAACGAATCAATTTTTGTTAGAAAATCTACCAGCAAAAACAAGTAAATTATTATGTAATACGGTGTTTTTATGAAGAGGTTGAAACGTGAAAGTTATTAAAACCTTTGCAAAAGGAAGACATCACATCCAGACGAACATATTGAAGAAGAAGTTAGAACATACTAGAATATGAATCGTTAGAGAAGGAATTGGAGATATAAGGAGGAAATCGTTAGTCTTATCAGGATCTGTATTGGATAATAATTTAGAAATAACACATATCATGATGAAAGAAGATTGGGAGATAATTGATCGGCTAAATAAAAATGGATAACCACGTACAATTGTGATTGACAAAGAACTGCAGAAATTCAGCAAAATATATGTGAAGAAAAGCGATCAATTGTTGAGACGAAGAATACTGTGATGAATTTAACCAATTCATCAATTGACCCAGGTCTGATATCTTTGCTATGAAAAGAAATGTATTTTGCAGTTACCCTTTTTCCTCTTCCTTTCAAGAAGTTCATAACAGTAACAGAAATGACGATACAGCATTAACCACAGGAAACTGCGGCAGAAATTAGGAATGAGGTGAGCCATATTCTCTAAAGCTTCAGATTTAAGGAACAATGAAGACATTCTATATTTACCTGCGGACAAAAGAAACGGAAAAAGATAAACAAAACAAATACAAAAAAGATGGGGGACTTGTAAAGTGATAAAGATTACATTGTTCTTAAGAGGAATCCTACAAAAAATAATAATAAATACCAGTAATATAATCTTAATTACGGAACAAGAGACAGAAAAATCACACCTAAACTACGAATTCCTTCTAGAATATGTCGTAAAAATCGTAATGAAAATGCACCACTGAGACCAATAGTCAGCCCAGTACGATCTCCAGCCTATAAATTGGTGAAATATTTAGCATCATTTCTATAGACATATATGGGAGGAAGTATACATAATGTGAGCAATTCATACGAATTTGTGAAAATATTAAAACATATAACAAAAAGGGATGATATCTGAGTAATCGTCGTCGTTATGGCATTATTCACTGAAGTACTTCTACAAGATATGCTTCAAGAATTAGGAACATTTTTTCCTGCAAGAAATAACTAAAGTTCTCAAACATGTGCTGACGCCCACATATTTCATATAGGATAGGAAATTTTACGAAAAGAAATGGAGTCGAGATGGGATCACTAATGTATTTTGTTATTGCAAAGTCTGTGCAAAGAGTACGAGATGACTTGCAAATTTGGAGCATGTTATATTGGGGAGACTGGTCAACCAGTGTAATGCTGGTTGACTTGAAAGAACGTATTAGGACACTTAAGTGCAGTTAACCAAAAAATACAGATAGAAAGAGGGAAATAAAATATTGTTTGAAGTAACTGGACTTCTATATCCTGAAAAGAAAATATCAACAGGATAGTTCGAGAATCTGTGGAAGTGAATTTAGTTATAATACAATGAACAAAGAAAATGGACGAGTACTTAATGGTAGGTGCTTTCGTGAGGCATATCAGAGGCAAGTCAGACGAACGGGCATAGACATTTAAAAGTATCAGTTTCCAATTAAAGTCAGTAAACAACATTAGATTAAACGTATATTGTCACCATGTTAGAGTTAATATGACAGTGTAAAATTGTTTATATAATTTTAGTTGTATTTTAACGACAAACCAAATAAATTGACGATGTGAGCAGCACGGCTTACGAAAGGATCATCGGGTTCAAATTAGATGAGCCACAACGAATATACGAAAAAGAGTTTTATTAGTAAATGTTTGATATGAACAGGTTTACATGAAGTTGTTATATGAGTATTTTATGTGACATATATACATATATTGTAGTCTGAAAGGGATAACGCATTTCGTGAACGCCACTGAAGTTCCAAGACCAGAAACTTTTTGTCTTGCCACAATTAGGTCCATCGCTCCAACCAGGAAGGAGTTCCATCAAATTCCTCAGCAGGCATGAATAAAGAGGCAAGAAATAAGTGATCATCAGTGACTTGAGAACGAATTAGGCAGGCAGAAACTACGCTTTATCTTCCTTAAATAAAATATGACGTTCTCATTCTCATTCTGCCCGACTGCCTGACCATCCACTCCGAGTCACTTGGAGGACCTGGGCTATAATAGAGTCATTTAGAGATACAATATCTTAACGTCACTTTTGAACTATTGAGCCAGCTAGTTTCCATGAAGAGCACTGTTGGTACTAAAAGGCCGTAGACGAAGAGGTAATCTATTTCTGTCTGGTCCAGGATTATCGGCAAGTGGAGGGCTAATTATTACGTCTAGAGTTGAGTATTCATTGCCACTGGCGAGATCTGTTCTGACCGTCCGCTATGACTAGGCCCGTTTCTCGTTAAAGGAATAGACCCACTATATTATAGAATCTGTTGTTTTATCATTTCCCATTATGACTGGTGTTGACGCCCCATTTTATATGTCTACCTTACTACGCGATAACCACAAGGTATCAAAACCCACGGTTGCCACCTGGCATTCGGTTTAATATTCGCAATAGGTAACTACCGGGGTAGTACGTGCCTTCATCGTTCCCAGCTATCGATATTTACGAAATCCACAAAGTCAAACTTTCAAGATCGCAATCAAATAGACACTGTATAAAGTAACAGGTTTGTATGCCTCTACCAGTAGCAATGTTCTAGAGAAATTGTTCCAAGTTTAGCTGATTAATGTTATCAGATCAGATAATATCAATGGGATGGTTAGAGAACAGTAAAGCTTAACAATGAGCTTAATGTCGTTCTTTTTGCTGCGAATGGTACTTTGCTATTATCTAAAACATATTTCCATGGTATTGAGGCGCAATATTTTCTAAATTGTAAGCTTAAAATAAGAAATCAAAGCGATAAAGACTTTAAAATATATTTAGTATATATGACGTTGTACAGAAAATGCTACAAATGTAGGTGTCATTCTTATCACATTCAATGTTTACGTTCATCTTGAATCAGAAGCATAAAGAAAATAACATGATAGGAACGCTTTTAACTCGGCATCTTGAAATCCAATGAAAGTCGAATTTCAATTTACGTGAAAAAATAAATTCAAGATTAGTAATTGCTATGAAATAATGCAACATAAGTAGCTTTCCCTACACTGACCTTTTACATAGATAAAACGTTCAACATTTTATTATCGGCTGACCTTTAGCAGAATAAAGAGAACATAGTAGATTATATGATTAAATTCAGCAAATTATTGAAGTTAAAAATAGCTTCTGTCAACAAATTTACATTTTTTTTCAACTACTATATTTGAGGGAACTCACCTTTTGTACGAGCAATACATGCCATCCCTTCAGTATTACAAACGTCACGAAATCCTACAATGCAAAAATAAAATTAATGGAAATTCTACGAAAAAAATCTTACTGCTTATAATAATATGTTTAATCATTGTCAGAATATGCAATGAAGAAAGTAGGAAGAAACGGGAGTACCCCGAGAAAAGCCATGCACACGGTGTTTGTCCACCAAAAAGCTCACATGGCATGAGCGGGGATCGATACGACGCCCCTATCACCAGAGATGAGCCCTCTACCAACTGAGTCACCGTGGCCCCATATAGAGTCGCGTCAAATACCTTTAGATAATGAAATGAATTAAATTTTAAGCAGACTGATCTTTCTACATATTAAGAATTAAAAATGTATCAAGAAGGAATACATCGCTATTTGCAGTTTACGCCACACTTTCATCGTATTATCCCGATTTGGGTCTGGAACATATGCCTTACGAATGATTCGTCATATCAAAGTTCTATTCCGAGATCACTTAGTAAAAGAATCAAGTATTATTGAATCGGTTGTGGAACGCTTCATTCAAGGCCGTTTCCTCGAAATGGCATTTCCTCCAGAAATACTTAGTAAAAATATATTTTGTACACTGACATTTGATCCAGACATTTCGTCCAAAATATATTTGGTCCTAAGGAAATTTCGTCCAAAAGACATTTAGCCAAAGGAAATGTTGTCGAAAAGAGGTTTGGTCTAAATGACATATCGCCCAAATTAGATTTAGTCCAAAATGCCTTACAAATAACATTTCATCCGAGAGATAATTCGTAAGAAAGGCATTTGGTACAAAGGACATTTCTTCTAAAGGATAGTTGGTCGAAAACAAATGGGGTCCAAATTATATATTTGTTCTAATGGACGAAAATGTTGGTCACCATTAAATTTCATGCAAACATCAAATTGTATCAATTGAGAACAAACTGGAGCAGTATCTATTGATAATGAAATAGTTCCAGGTTCGAATATTATTGATCTTGTAAATAAATTGGTACGAAGGTGAACAACACCAAGAATTTATATTTGCATTAGTGAATTTAAAGAATTGATACAAACTATTATTACTCCATTATAGCAAATTAATTTTCAGTCTGGAGCTATGTCAAGTACAATTAAGTTTAATAAACCTACTACTAGTAAAATAGTAAGGAAATATAAAAACTTACTTATCGAAATTTAAGAATTAAGAACATACATGTTAAAAAAAAATTATTTAAAATAAAATTAATTATGGGTACGATCATTCATGCTAATTCGGAAGTGTCTCCAAACTAACAAAGCAGTATCACAGAAGGTCATACCGAAACCTACCCCCATTTTCTCCACGTGAAGTTGATGTCCAATTAACCTTCCACACAATATATTAGCTGCTGATACAAAGTACAAATAGCTCAAAAAATAAAAATAAATTGTTGATAATAGCTTAATGAATCAGGTTGGCTACACAGCTCGAATAGTATGCGAAGAATGGTGCCTGGATATTTCTGAAGGAGAAACAGAAGCGTATTGGCAACAAGCAGAAAGCAAGCGGGCAAGGCACTACCTCTATCACTTTCCTTCCGCTTCCTTCCTCTCTCTCTTTCTTTCTCTCTCTCTCTCTGTGTATATATATATATATATATATATATATATATATATATATATATATATACATTTCAAATATTTGAATGTGTAATGCGTAATGGGTTTACTTCTCTTAAATGATTCTTTGTTTCCTTCAACGATGTCTGCTGCTTCATAGAACTTTCAGAGTATTCTCCCACATGACTCATCCTTTATCTCTGATGTGAATGAGGGCACGAGTGTTGATTCTGCAGCATCTTTGGGAACCACAACAGTGGCTTTAACGGATAATGTATTGTCCTCTAGTGTTTATGCCTAGTTGCCGGGGAGTACAAATGAGGCTTCTTGCTCTCATTGCGGAAAATGTTTTGCAAGTGCAAGAGGACTCTCTATTCATGTTGGCAAAACTCATCAGGATTCTAGTAGAACGAGTGTCTCATTCTCTTCTACTCCTGTTCTTCTTCCGGCATCGTCTTCCAGTCTAGTCCACAGCAATCACAATGTGTTCAAGTCCTCGCTATCTGAAACTAAGAAGCTTTTAGTAGATTAAAGTCTTCAATTCCCCTTCTTCGTCGAGTTCCCAGAGGTGCACGTTTTGTAGTGGCGGATGCTCTTTTTGCAGTGATTAGTCAAGCGGTCAGAACAAACGAAGTAAATACCTGGATGGACATTTTCTTCTTTCCTTATGCTGTTCTGCACGTACTACAACAGTCTGATCATGTAACTAATCTCACTACTTGGGTTAAGCAAGGAGTTCGTTGTTGGCTCGACAATCATCGTGATGCCATTCCATGCCCTTCAGCAAAACGACGGAAAACGAGCTCATCTACTGATTCTTTCAACATCAAGATGGTTGAAAACAAGATTGTTGATGGATATATTCGTGGTGCGGATCGCATACTTACCTCCGACAACATAATAGTTGCACCAGACGTCAATAATTTGAAAGATTTAAATAAAGAACATCCACCTCCATCTAATTCTTTCATTTTGCCGGATCCTCCTCCTTCTGCTTCCTTAATGTCTCGAGTGTCCGCCTCCGAACTCTTGAAAGCTATCAGCTTTCCCTTCAGGATCCGCAGGTGTATTGGACGGCCTTCGTCCTTCGATTCTTAAAGATCTTTTGATGTGTAATGATGTTGACTTGAAAGATCGACTCATTGCTTCTTTATGTGATTTTATTTCTATTATCTCTTCTGGAGAAGTACCTGTAGATGTTCGTCCAATTTTCTTTGGCACCACCTTGATAGTCTTAAGAAAGAAATGTGGAGGCATTCGTCCCATTGCGATCTGTAATGTGTGGCGTCGTGTGACAGCAAAAATTATATGTTTTCGATTTCGTGATTCCATTAATACGTTTCTATCCCCTCACCAATTAGGAATATGTGTTCCTTACGGTGCCGAGGCTGCTGTCCATGCCGCTCGAATTTACTTTTCATCTCATCATCCTCGTCCAAAAGCCGTCGTAAAACTTGATTTTCACAATGCCTTTAACGAATTAAATCGGGATGCCATGTTGAAGGTGGTTCAAAAAGATTTCCCGTTGATTTATCATTATGTTTATCAGTGTTATTCTCAAGCTAGTGATCTCTTTCTGGGTGATGACATTTTATCTCAACGTGGAGTCCAACATTGTGATCCCCTCCGTCCTTCTCTTTTTGAAATTACACAACAATCTATTGTCAAATCTATAACAACCGAATTGAACTTATGGTATTTACATGATGGCACTATCGCGGAAGATCCAGATCTAGTTCTTTCAACCTTACTTAACATTCGGGATGCATCGTTAGAAATTGGCTTACATCTGAATTTTTCATAGTCTTCTAAATGTTCAGCAATACCAGAACGATGCTCTTTATTCAGGATTCATGGACGTGGCTCCTGGTATACGATTTATGACTTCTGATTCAGAATATCTACTTGGCTCCGCCATCTGTACCGAGGCTCTTCGCAGTCTTCTGATTGGGAAGATATCTAAACTTGATTTTTTCTTTTCCCGCTTATCTTTGATTTCAGCACATTCAGCATTCTATCTACTTCGTGCATCTTTTTCCATCCCCCGTTTAATGTACTTTTTACGTTGTTCTCCTTCTTGGCAGGAAGAGTCATTGTTACAGAGTTACGATTGGGTTTTACAGACAGGCCTCGATTCGATCCTTAATTGTTCTTTGAGTAGCAAGGCTTAGTCACAGGCTACTCTGCCCGTTCGGTCAGGTGGACTTGGCATTCGTCGGGCCATGGATTTGGCGATTCCGTCCTTTTTAGCGTCTTTCTATGGCTCTCGTAATCTCGTTGAGTCTATTCTCCCACTAGGCCTTTGTTTCGACCCGGACGCCTCTATTCAAGATTGTTCAGCAAAATGGCCTACGTTACGTGGAATAAATTATCCTCTTTTGGATGTAAATAGCTCTCAGTCTTCTTGAGACGATCCTATCATCAAACATACACAATCGCAGTTACTACCATCCGCTACTTGTCTTGAAGATCAAGCCAGGCTACTAGCAGCGTATTCACCTGAGTCAGGTGGTTGGCTCCAAGCTTTGCCATCTCCTCTTCTTGGGCTACATCTTTCGAATGAAAGCGTCCGTGTTGCAGTTGCCTTACGTTTAGCGTTTAGAAGCAGACGCCTGTGTACCTCACCGCTGTGCAGCCTGTGGAGCATTCGTGGATAAACGGGGCCTTCATGGTCTCTCCTGTGTCAAGGGTGCTGGTAGACACACGCCTCATTCTAGTGTCAATGGTGTCATCCTCAGAAATCTAGTTTCTGCTAATGTACCATCGGTACGAGAACCATCTGGCTGTAGCCGCTCCGACGGTAAAAGACCTGATGGAATGACACTAGTTCCATGGAAAAGAGGAAGAAATCTATTATGGGATTTCACCTGCGCTGATACTTTTGCCATTTCAAATGTTACTCATTCTTCTTTGAAAGCAGGTGGTGCAGCTACTCGTAGGGAGGCCGATAAAAATCGGAAATACTCTAATCTACTTGCTCAGTTTATTCTTGTTGCGATCGCAATTCAATCAAGTGGTACTTGGGGCACGGCAGGCCTTAATTTTATTAAAGAGGTTGATGGTCGAATACAGGTCGTTTCGGGTGATATATGTATATATATATATACCGTGAGAATATCTTTACGACGGGTTACATAGTTCAGGTAATCGAGCTGCTATAATCTCACTGCGACATTAAAAAACACTTGTTGTTTAATTTTCGGTAATGCTTTCTTTCGTCTACGGAAAAGAGATAAAACCTAATAACTACTTCTGGAATACTTGCGTATTACTACTAAATATTAAGATTTTGGATTAAAACAATGGGGTTTAGTTAACTAACTTTCTATTGGGGCTTCTTGGAAATAATCTACTTCGATTGAAAAGATGCAGAAGTCAAATAACATCAATGCATGAATATAGACTACTATTGAAAACTATAGTACAAGACGACGGACGTAGTGAGGATCAGAATAATTGACGGATGGAGCATAAAGAACCCAATTACAGTACCTTTTAACTGCGGCGATGAACCAAACGTTCGGCTACGAAGATGGAATTTGGGTTTACACTACGGTCTATCTTCGTTCCGTAAGTGGCCTCTGGATACAAGGACGGCTTTCTTCTTATTTCTTCAAAGTTCTTAACAGCTCGGTACGGTAACTTTTGAGCACAATTCGGCTCCCTGACCCGAAACTTAGTAACAACGGTTTATCAGGTTCACCAACGGAAAAGACTTCTCAAAAATGTCCAGGTTCTATGTTAAAACCATCCAATTTCTTTTCGATATTAACCAATCACAGAAGTAAATGTCTACGCCTCTCAATACAGTCATGCCTTCTCAGAGCCAATCAATGCCTGGCTGGTCCTTTGGTTTTGTTAATCTGTACTTTGCTCTACTGAGTCAACTGCTGAGTAAGATGATCTCTGGACTGTGTAAGATGAAACTTCGGATGTGCTTATTCACTGCCTGCGAAGCTGAATATATTTCCTGTCACTTCTCTCCTTATATACTTGTCCTTGACAGGAAACGGATGTTAATGTATTTTTTAACTATTCTGGTTTTAAAACACACCAAGATGAAATAATAATGTGATTGTTTTAATGAGACACTTTTTCACTTCTTGATTTGCTTAAATACATATTGGGTTCTTTTGTATAATAAAGCTTTATCTCTATTTATGTTTTCCTTTTAGAATCAGGTGTTATTTACCATTCAACATTCCTTCAATACGACTGAGGTAATACAATACCTCATTCCCGAAGTAGATTAAATCCTGAAACAAGACTGGGTACAAATATACACATTATAAACATGAAATGTTCAAGGAATTATATATAAAAATAACAATATTCATTTACAATCTTCCTTCAAACATCCAACATTTATTCCGGTAAGCCAAAGTGCACTTCCTCTATTGGCGTTCAAAACTTAAAGACAAGTCGAATAAAAGACACTTATCACTAACACTAGGGGAATGGAAAATTAAAGGTTGTAGTAACTATGGAACCTTATTGGTGATATGAAATTTGACACTGGGGGGACGGTTGAACATGTTGGGATTGTCCTAGAGATGCGTCGACGAAGGATCTTCAACACTGCACAATGTCACTGTGGTGAGAGTCCATTGTTGGAGTGAGGGGAAAAGGCATGTCTTGAATAAGCAATGTGGTGATTGTCTTTATTCTCTGTAGACCACTGCACTGAGGATGGAGAAAAGGTTTCAACTGTTCCAGTAGTTCAATTCGACGGCACTTGGGTGGACTGGGTTCTTAAAGAGTTCTCATACTCTTTGTCCGTCTTAAAACTAAGGTAAAAGTCAAGATTTTGAAGTTCAAAATACGAAGGGGGTATCGACGTTGCCTGATGGGACTGAGTCGAATCAGGACAAGTTTCTGAAGATGAGAAGGGCATTTGCTGTATAGCGTCTCTGGTAGGTCGTATTTGCTTAAACGTGCATAAGTTGGGTGACATTAGTAACTTCACGCGACGTGAGAGGATATACCCAATAATTCCTAAAACTGACTTAAAGACTATTGCGAGTAAGACCATGCCTACCAAAATGGCGTCTACATTATCAGCTGTGAAAGCCAAATCTTTTGTAAAAATATAGCTCGACGACTAATTCCAAAAATGAATACTCAATAACTATTTATCGTGAAAGTGTTGCAAATGTCAGAACAATTTACGACAGTAAATCAGAGAATTAAAACTGGGTAGACAGTGAGGGGTATAATAGCGAATTCGCAATTTCTATTGAAATATCTCAAATAAAATCAAGCGTATGAAAATGTATTTTCCGTTTAATGCCCTGTAACGTGTTCTGATATTTAAAATATGAAGAAATCTGTTAAAAGTCAAGTTCTTTTTTCTAAGAATGAAATGAAAAAAGAATTAAGTCTGATTCTCGTACACATACACAATCAATAGTTTAGTGGTGACGGGAACTTCGCCAAAAACCTATCAATTATGATTCATAAAAGAAGCAAGATTGTCGCTGTTCAATCTAGGAAGATTGCAATTCCTTCAAGATATAAATGCTTTGTATTTATTATTCTCCTAATATGTAACATTGCCATTGATTTCAATAAGAACGTTCTGTTAATGCTGAAAGCACATTCTTGCTTGTCTGTGTTGACGTAGTGTGGGAACGAAACATGACGCTTGCTGATGGAAGATGAAGCAAGGTCACAGCTGGGCTGACGTATACTTCATTGAAGGAAAGCAACTCCTGTTGTACATTTACATCACAGTGAAATAACAAAACTAATCATGGAGACATAGGGAAAGCTAGGGCAGGTGAAGTACGCTAGCCGAGCTTAGTTATAAATTCACACTAATAGCAAAACTGCAAGTAGCGGCTACCGAGACTTGTCATAAAGAAAATATAAAATATTTTCTTTGTATGTGGTTGCGAACGTCTGTTTTATTGTAATCGTGGCTGTGTATCAGAGTGACCACCATACTATGTCCTAAATTCGGAAATAAAGAACCATAATTATATGTGAAATTCAGAAACTAACTGAATGTAAGTTATGTTCAGTTGTTTTCTGCGTGTTGTTAAGTGTTTACGCGGAAGGGGGTGCAGTGGTGACCAGTGGCAGTATCGCCGGACGTGCTTGAGGGTGCCAAGAAGGGTCGGATCCGTGAAATACTGTCTGTATCCTCCTTTTAAGCTTGGGAACTGTGTCGTCGTATCGTATCAAGTATCAAGTACCGATTAGGTTTTATTTTCCGAACAATGGTCGCGTGAATCGAAAAATAATTTATAAACGCCATTTTTTGGTGTACAATCTAAAAGAAGTATTATTTGTCCTGGATGATATTCAGGTTGCCGGGGATGTTTCATTAAGTACCGTTTCTGAATCTCGAATGAATGACATAAATTGTCGTATACCTTGGCACGGGCGATGCCCATAGTTTTTAAGCGCTTTGGTTTGACATTTTGTGTGCATGTGTGCCCAACTGTAGGTCCAGCGGTAAACGTGGGACATACCCATTTAAGTGAGTGAACGGACTGAACCCATTGGCGAGTTTATATGAAGTTGTAAGATAACGTGGCCGTGGGGAGGTAAGAGCTCCAATAATGTTTGTTATTTATTATACAGGATGATAACAAAGGGATTAGGGACTGATGGTAACGCTCAATCGGGCCTAAAGTTTCGTGAGCTAATGCATCCGAATATTTCACCTGGATCCTCAGTTTCATGAATAAATCATTCATGATCTTTGTTGTGTTCGTGAAGCCGCGGTCAAGGTAAATCTGAAACGGCAGACCAAATCGGACAAACACAAACTTCACCAAGGTGTGTACAATCGATCTGGCATCGTTGGGTTTTAGTGGAATACTGACCGCAAAAGAGTGGTCTTATCTATAACGTTGACAAAACTACCTGCTTGTGGACTGAAATGGACCGAACACATCTGCAAAAATATAACTGAAGCGGGGGCCTGAATAAGATGGATATTGGTAAATTCCGTATATTCTTTCCGTATTTGGTTTCATTACTTGACATTCACAGCACTCCTTGACGATTTTGAACACCTGGGACTTCGTATCCAAGAATAATACTTTCTGAAGCAAGAGCTTATATGTTTTGATAGTTGAACCATGAGACGCACCGAAACCAAATCCATGTTTCTGATTAATAGCTTTGTTTTGAACAGAAAAAGGGATGCAAAGCAAATATTTCGTCATGCTCTGTAATCTATAGGTTCTAAACAATTTTGAACCTTTGATGACATATTGATTTGGTACTCTTTGGAAATTCGGATCTTGGACCAAACGAGAGTACGGATTTTTTAGTACTTCAATTACATTGGAAAAGTAAGGGTCCTATCCCTGGAGTTCTGCGATATTAATGGGATCTTCATTTTCGAAAATGCACCCAATAAAAGGAATCTGTAATGTATCAGCGACTGAGATGTTGCGTTGGTGGGTGATAGGAGGGTGGGATTTCTACTAAGTGCATCAGACAGTGAATTCTTGACAGATCTGATATGAGTCACATCAAAAACGTAATTCTAAAAAAAAAAAATGAACTGGCTAATTTTCCATTACAGTTCTTAGTTGTTTTTAAATTAGTGAGAGTCACGTTGTCACTGTACAGATGGAATCGGTTTGCCATACAAAAAGGGGTGCAAAGTTTTGATGACATAATAAGCAACCGACATTTCCAAGGAAAATACATCATAACTAGTTTCCGTATCTGTTAATGTTCTGGAGTGTATGCTATGGAATGGAGTTGTTTGTCAGCATTTTCCTGCATTAAACAAACCCTATAACCGATTGTCGAAGCGTCTATCCAAACGTGTGATGAAGTTTGAGCAGAAAAGGGTTGCAAAACGGGCGCTCTTGTCACCAACTGTTTTATGGCTTCAAAGCTTGTTGGACATCTGGTTACCAATGAAAAGTTTACGACTTCTGTAACAATTTGGTGAGGGGTCGGGCTATAATACCGAATCGTAGTTCGAAGGAAATTCTTGATTTTGAGAAAGGTGTTTCGTTACACTTCTTGTTTTGTCGATGCGTCAGCGAAGGTCTTGCTTGGTGAGAGCAGAGGTTGCATGGGAGTGTGTGTCGGGTTAAATTCATGTAATAGAGGATATTACTACAGCTTAGGTTCATGGGTTTTACTACAAAATCTATTGAGATGTTCGTCGTTGTGTGTGATCGATTCATGTTTGTCGTTTTGGTTATTACATACAAAAGGTGTACTTTGTTTCATGGCAGAAGACTTCCTTTTCTGGGTCGGGTGTGCAAGTTATAATTTTCTATTTCTTTTCATTTGTTCTAAGTGGATAAACCAAAGTATAATTCGGTTAAACAATAATTAGATTTGTTTTGTACAAGCGTACTAAATAAGCTAGTGAAATTATGTGATATCATGTGTAGGAAGCGCGGGTGTTGAAGTTAAATGTGGGAAAGTGGGCACGAAATTCAGTCCTGGTCTAAATATATTTGTAAAGGGCTATATGGGACAAACCCAGTAACGTTGCTTTTTATGTTTAAGATAATTGATGAGAACCGATTGTGTGTTTAATTTATTAAGCTACATACCTAGTTTTATAGTATATAAATTTAAATTGTTTTCTTATGGGTTGGGCTTGATAATAGGTAAAAAAGAGTAGAAAGATCAGAGACTAGGGTTAATATTTAAGAAGAGTAATTTGTCTTGGCGTATTGATACCAAGCTTTATATGTTAGCTTATTTCGGAGGAATTGCTTCTTAATTTAAATTAATTATATCTATAAAGTAAATTTCAGAATAAAACAAAGTGCTGCAGAGTTAGAATTGATTTGAGTTATTAAACAGCGTCATATTAACAGAGTTGTTAGACACGGCTAACTTTGGCATTATATATTTGCCACAAAAACAAGTTATTCTCATACGTTTATATTTTTGAATATTTGAATTTGAGTGTTCTTAAACCATTACATAAATTCTATAAAATTGATTTGGTTTGTTTAATCGAATAAATAACATTTGAATAATTCTGGGACATTTATGTCTAGTAGAAATGGTAACGAATTTTTTAGATTTTTGTCGGTGGTAATACAATTTCCGTAAAATCTTAATTTGGGAATTTTAATGTAAAAAGGATCTGAACGGTGAATGTTTTCATTGGTCGTACATTTCAAGTCATTTTACATGAGAATCTTCAACATGGCGGGGGTGATACCTTGATAGACTATATTCTTTCCTTCTTTGTTTCTTGTTGTTCCTGCAAAAATCTCGTAATTTCAAGATATTTCCGAAATTATTTTGATTTTTTTTCGTTATTCTGAAAATTTTGTTTATAGGTCGTATTGTTCTAGTATCAGTATTCCGGAAATTCAAGGTCCGCTTCGCAATCTTGTGGAATCATCCTAGTTGAATTTATAGCTAATTTGACTATCATAATTCCACACTGTAGAATCCACAGGATATATATATATATACATGAAATCAAGCGTTTTTCAGGAGCTACATGGATGAGGATATCAGCAGACCGAGATATGTGGAAAGAAAAGGGGGAGGCCTTCATCCAGCAGTGGAGAGAAAACGGCTGAATATGATGATGATGATGGTGATATATATATATAGATAGATAGATAGATAGATAGATAGATAGATAGATAGATAGATAGATAGATAGATAGATAGATATGTGTGTGTGTGTTTGTGTGTGTATTCAGAAGTCAATTTCTGATTCTCTGAGCAAAGTCTTTCGAAATTGAATTTTTTGCAAATTGCGTCTTGCAATTAACTATTCGATTTGTTTTGTGATTAATTTAATCCAGAATTTAAGTTTTCATGGACTTTATTTGCTAGTTTTGGACAATTGATTGATTGTATTGTTCTTCAATTCATTTTCATTTGTGTTAGATTTTCAATATAGATTAAATTAATCAACAGAATAAAATATTTTCAATTGGATTATGTTTTTGAACTAACCATTCATTGCCAATTCGTTTTTGGTTTGTATTTCTTTTTCTAAAATAAAACCAATGAATAAATTTGGTACAAATTTGATGTATTTTTCAGTGAACACTTTCTACTCGAACCTGTCCGCTCTGGTTTATTGGTCAAACATTTTGGTAAGAAGAGTACTGTTACGAATTAAATAGGGAATCTAATGCTTCTCATTCGAAAATTGCGAATCAATAATTTTTGATTTCAGGAATAAATTTGCATTTTTACAATGAATGATGAGAAAGCTTACACACGTCAACCAGAAGTATTAAACCTAATTTCACTTGTTTCAACATGTCCCATACGAATAAAACATTCCCATGTTAAATCGTTGTTCACAATAACAACCATCAAATAATAATCTTTTAAAGAAACAAATATTTAATCACAGGTTTTATTATGTTAACATCATCAATCAATATTTGTTCCATATCATGTTAAAACTCTTGTTAAATGTAAATGACGCATGCGTCACAAACGATGTGCTTATCTACTATTTTTTTAAAACAATATGTCAACCAATAGTATTTGGTCTGCGCAGTATTCTGTCATTCCCATCCACTATCAAGCCTTCATCAAAAATAATGACACGGCTATCACAAAAGAATTAACTTGTTAAATCTTTTCCTTAAATCTAAAGATCTCAACTCTTCCCCTACCCGAGTCCATCACCGATTGGGATCCGTTCAGCTACAGAAACATCTCTCACCACCTCTCCGATTCCACCACCCCATGATTACCACACACCCGTTTCACCCACCTAACCTTTTACACAGAAGTAGGAACGTAAAATTGTTGTCATTATTATACTACAATACTAAATATACGCATATTACGATTGAGTATATGTTTCTTAAAATCGTAAATAAGCAAGTTAGCTCCTACGGACTGGACCAACAATTTAGATAAAATGGCTTACATCGAATAGTCCATCGAATGGATTACATAGGTATTAATACTGTAAATAAAAATCTTGAAAGCATGACTACCAGATTGGTTACCGGGGTACCATGAATTTATTTTAAAAAAATAACCTGAAAAATCAATATAGTGTATTTCAAGAACAAACGCGTATTTTCAGATTTTGAAATCGAACTCGACTGCTCTGTCTGTCTCTCTCTCTCTCTCTCTCTCTCTCTCTCAAGATAGTATTAAGTAGATATATAATAATGTTAAACGAGCTCCTGAAATTCCGTGTTGCAAAGTAATTAAAGAATTGGCAATGCTTACGTCGAAGATCAGGGGGAATATTTTTGAATGAAAACTGCATTTACTAATAAGAAAGGGTATAAATATATTTTAAAATATTTACCTAAATTATATAGGAATGGCGGTGAACATTTGCAACTATCCATCAACGTCTGGTATTCACATTGCAATATGCATGCCTCATGAGTATAGAAGGGACTTACGTCCAACTTAGCTTCGTCACGAAACATACATTTTCTCTGATAAGGTGTCAGATTCCTGATAATCGGAGAGCTCACTATTGTAGTCACTGTTATGTAGTATAACATAACCATATGCTCACTACGTAGTTTGAATATCATATAATTTTTTATCTTCTGAGGGAACTCGTATGGTGAATGAACAAAAACCTGTAACGAAAATGTTAATATTAACATTTTACTTGGCTTAGAAATGAAAACTACAAAACTTGAAAAAATAATGTTTTGATGTTCAAAAGATAAAACATTAGCTATGTCTAAAAAGACAACTACGACGGAGGTTCATCAGGGGAATGTGGATTTAAACTACTGCCAGGCCTCAGCACCGAACATTCAATTTCGAAAATCAATGTTAAGTTTGAAAAACTATCACTAGACCTTTCAAAGGTCACATATACATGTTTGAGTTAGTCTCACTAATATATTTCCAACGATACCTCAACCACTTTCATAGCCCCACTAGTTCCTCATTCAAAAGTTGTCGACAGATGGACCGAGTGGAACATAGGCCTCATAGACATTGCTGCTTAAGCCTAAAAGCATGTAAAACAAAGATGTTTAACATTTTATTCACAACTGGAAGAACAATTTTAAAGCAATCATATGACTGCGAAACACGCTTACGCTTACATAAAACCGTACTGTAATACGAACACATATTAATAGAAACAAAACACTTTAGTTAAACACGTAGTGAATTACGTTGTCCATGGGCGAAAGTTTAATTTTTGCAAGGGACGAGATATGATCTTAACCCTTTATTAGGACAAAAAAGCATAGGAGAAACAAAATATTATTATTTAATTGAAAAGTAGCCTCTATAAATGTTATTAAATATAAACTATTCGATTTTCTCTCAAATAAATTTTTAATATAATACACATTTTAGGTTCAAAAATTAAAAATATGTAACGGACATTAAAATATTTTCCGACAAATTCGAATTTTCCTTACCATTAAAGAATAGTCGAACTCCCTTTTTACGATCAAATTTTGGTATATTTCATTCTTCGGATAAAAGTTTCAACTTGCAAAATATTTCATTTATTTCATGTATAAAAGCAGTTTATTTGACAAATAAATAGAATAGACTTCAAACAAATGCACTTCAAAGTAAACAAATGTTTCTTTAAGTGCATGCTCTATATATTTCAAGGTGGCATCTTTAAATAATATCTAAAACGAACAACCCAAAACCCTTGTAGCTATAGAGTATTATATATTGAGTTAGTAAGTTTAAGATACTAAAATGTTTTTAAGTATTTAATTACGCACTGAATTCAAAATTAGAACACCTTCTTTTAGTGCGTTTTTTTAGTACAATGCATTACCAGTTTGAAGGAAATTTATCGAGATTCCAAATCTGCTGAAATAAAATAATTGAATATACATTTAAAAAATGTAGTGTGTAAGACAAAGTCTCATAAACAGCACAGGTGCCCTAGGATATTTGTATCTCTATATGACTTGTACCCTGGTTAAGCCGCAAAGAAAAACAAGCTGCATTCGACATAATTGATTATAGATTGCAGAATTAACTACAATGAAACGCACATGAGGATGGTACGAATCTCTTGAGATATGTGTAGCCCTTTTAAATTTTAAAAACTTCAAAGAAATTAAGCCCCTTTCAACATAGTAAATTATAGGCTGTCAAATTAACCATAATGAAACACTCATTAAAGGGGTACGGATATCATATTATATATTGTCACCCATTGAAATTTCGAAAACCTTAAAAGAATTCAAGACGCTCTTGATGCATCAATAAACTTTTCTACTATTTTCTCATCTTTCACTTCCGTTTGTATTCCATATATTATAATCAAATGGTTTCTTGTGTTATCAACTATGACATTTTTGTTTACTTCAGGATGTTGTATTAGTTTAGTTCCATCTTCTTTCGTACACATCTGAAATACTAGTACCGCTTTAGTTTGCACTATTTGAACAATTATTTTATCCCTACCGTCTATTGTCCTCGATAATTTTAATAATCATAATTTATTGATGTTCCTGGTTTGGGTCTTATGACTAGTGTTGGCTTAAGAGATCTTCTGTTTTCTTCTATAATTTTTGTTTTCTTCAACTCCGTGCTTGGTGTAACGTTCAGTATTCCTGCGAAGGTTGGTGTTTCCATTTTAGTTGTCGTTTCTCTTTTTTGTATTAAGCTTCGTTCTGAAAATATAATTTCTTCCACCTTTTCTTGTATTTTTCATTCAATTTCCTTTCTTCTTACATCAAGATAATGATTACAGCTTTCCAGTTCCGTTATCCTCATTGCTGCCTCGGTAGCGTTTTGTTTTGCCGTCTTTATGCTTTCTTCTAGTATTGCTCACTCATATGTTATTCTGTGTGCCTTCGTTTGCCACTTCACAATGTATATATCTTGCTCCCGTAGCCTTTCGTTTCCTGTTGTTAACTTGCTGTTGATTTTTTTCGAGCTCCACTATTCTCCCCTCCAAGAATGCGTTTTGAACCTTAAGATATGCTATTTCCTCTTCTCTATTTATCTTTCGCTGTTTTCTTACTCTGGCGACTCTCTTTCTTTCCTTGATGATTCTTCTATTTTCTCGTTATTTATTCTTCTCGGGATACTTTCTTCATCCTCTCCGTACTTTCCTTCCATACGGTCCATGAACCGTGATTGATGTTTCTTTATCCTTTCCAATGCGGGTACTTCAGTTAGGGTTACCACTATTAAACGAAGGGCATCCACAGAAACACAGTTCCAAGCGCAAGAATCCAGGGATAACAAATGTGTCCTTGCGGGATTGAGTGGAAACACTGCTTGAACAGTACCATAATCATAGAATACCCAATTGAAATATCAAAGGGAACTTTGCTGCTTTGGACACAATAGATTATAGGCTAAAATTTAACTAAATTGACACACTCTTTTAAGTTATACAAACTTCCTAGGATACAGTACGACATACAAATTTTGAAAACTTTGAACGTAACTAGAAATGAAACCGCTATGGACGTAATTGACTAAATATCACCAAATTAACTACAATGAAACACGCATTAAACGGATACAAATCTCACAGAGTACTTGTTCTACCCATAAAAGTTTCGAGAACATCAGAAAAAATCAACCACTTTCGACGTATGTTTAGGGAGAATCAAATTATGCGCAATGAAACACATAAGAAGGGTATAGAAATATCCGTGGATATTTGGACTCCCTTTGAAATGTTAAAACCTTAAGAAAAACAATTTCGACTTAATTGAGTATAAACTATCGAACAATGTGCTCATAAAGGGAGTTTGAAACCATAATAATTAGGAAAGGAGCTTTCAACATATACAAACGGCAAACTTTCGTTCCGCTGTGTCGCTGCATCATTCTGTAGGATGACCTAAAGTTTCTACTGGCGCTTTAGTATCATGCCATGTGCTGCCTAGGGAAGTTGTATTTCTTGTCAATATAAACATTCCAATCTTCCCACAACCGCAACATTTATATCCCATTATCCACTACTGGAGTCAGCACCTTTGTTTGTGATGTTCTGTTTTGTCTGTATCGTATAAGTAATATATGTTTTCTTTAATAAACCAACATTTGCAACAACTTGAAATCCCCATAGCATGTTCCGACATGAGGAACCAAAGATCAGGAGAACATTCAGGATGTCTGGCCAAAAGAATATCCCGCACCACCGTATGTTCAAAACTAGGAAACTAAGGAGCTTCTCGAAGTGCCGGAATTCCGGCAATCCGAAAATCTCTCGTGATAGCCTGTCCCAGACTGAGAAGGGTAAACAACTCCTCATGATCTCATGATACACGACCTTGGAAGTGCACAACTTAATTCAAACAAAGAATGTTAAGAGACAGATAAGAAGTTTTAATACCTAAATAAAAAAAAATAATATTTTCTAACCTCGCTCCCGCATGGTTATTTCTCAAATTTAAACTGAAGCTCGAAGAGATATATAATGCACGGCATAAGATCCAGGGCAATGATACACGCTCCTTCTGAGCATTCGGAACAATGAATATATCCTCTTCTTCTAACAGTGACAGATCCCCTGGAGCAAATGAGTGTGCGCGGAACTATAATACTTCGAAAATGATTAGGTGGGGATTGCCAAATATATAAGTGATAATGAGTTCTACTATTCGTTCGCGAAATTTTTGACTACCCTTTGTCTGTTCTGAAACCATCAATGTAAGCGAAATAGGAGTAAAACACCTAACAGATAGGAGTAATGCCCCTGATATATCTGTACTTCCCTGAAATTTAGGAAAAGTTAAAGAAACCTAGCAGCCTTCGGCATAATTGATTATAGACTATGAAATTAATCACAATGAAATACTCATCAGGAGATACAAATCTCCTAGGTTTTAGGTTCACCTGATATAAAATTCGTAAACATCAAAACAGACCAAGTTGCTTTCATGATATATGTTTGGGAACTATCTCACGCAAAGACACATTTATTATGGGGTAGAAATCTAATAGATTATTTGTCTTCCTCATCAGTTTCGGAAGCTCCATAAAAGATGTTTACCACAAATATGAGTATCAAAAGAATTGCAATGAAAACAACAGAATAGTTCAAATCTCCTCAGTTATTTGTACTCTTCTTAGAATTTTCAAATTAGGTACAACTATACTTTAAATAATATATTTCCACAACGTTTAGTTATGTTTTAAAATCCAGTTATGAAGCTGAGATATGTGCAACTTTTAAAAGATGAAAGCTGATTCAAAGAAGGCGTCTTCTCTCCAGTGACACACAAACGTGTTTTAAACGTTGATTTATTGGTATATTTCGTTGAATAAATTATACCGGTTGAAAATAGTACGTATATTTTTGAAACACATTACAGTAAATCCTTGATTTCCTTTTAAGAGATAAATACAACGTGCATCTTTCTGTTACTTAAAATTATGGAATAAATATTTCGTTGCGTGAAATTCAATAGAGTAAAACTACAATTAAATGCTAATGGAATTCAATTAGTTATGTTATTGCGTTTTGTTTCGCATGTTGAAAGCTTGTTGAATTTCAAATTATATTCCATCGAAAATTTAACTTTGTTCATAGAACTTTAATGTCATGTGTTTTTAAAGGATACATTGACCTATGCCATATAATACGTTTCATATATGTCTGTCAAACTTAACTGAATAAAAATTGTAATTATTGAGATCAAATAGCGTGAAATGATCATGTTGTTTTGAATTTGAGTTAACACATTGAGTTTAAGCTATTTATCAACGAAAAATTTATTTCGTTGATAGGGTGTTGATTTGATGTGTTGTCAATTTTCATTTTTACTTATCAAATAAATTTAGTTTCATATATTTTCTTCCAAACTGACATATTACACATTGAGATATAGAAATTTAATAGAATAGTGTCCTTGAGGAACTAACGGAATATTTCCAGTCTTTAGAATAAAATTTCACAGCTGAGTATATGATTCTTCAGATGGCCGCATTTTCAGAAACGTGTTTCAATCGTATTCAAACGTCAAGAGTATTTTCTTGACTATTAAACTACTTCAACTTTTGAAGTTGAAACAAATGACTAAATGCTCGTTTCAAGCATTATTAAATGTCGCGTTATCTGTTCGATATGTTTATCTAGTACAACGTTAGAAATATGTTTGGAAAACACATGTTTGCATCGTCCACGTCTTGACGATAAAGGAAGGCTAAGTGTTACCTTATAACATGAAAAAATCCCCCACATGCTGATGGATCGACGCGTCTGTATTCGTGGCGACTGTCTTCATATCTATATTATTCTTTTACTTGAGATACACTATTCGTAAAATAAAAGGAACAGGTAAAATATAGTAATTACGCAATGGAGGCGTAGCATATTGATTAGATTGGCAAACAACAATCGATGAGTTCTGAAAGATCCAGGTTTAATCCCCACTGCACACAATTAGAAAATTTACAAAAAGTATATAAAAGTAAAAAGTACAATCATGGAAGCAATGGACATAGTCCAGCTACATAATGTTTACCAGTGGAGAGCAGCCAGCAATCATGCTCTGTTTGGGCCAATTGAAAAAGGTTGAACTGGTGGGCATATCGAACATTATAAACATTTCTAAAATATGTTTTATCGTCCACTTCTTGACGATGAGCACTACGTTTATGCTAAATATTGATTTTAGCCTTTCTCTCAACAGTTATTCAATCTCGAATGAACAGTTGACCAGGCTGACATGATTGCACATACACCATGATTGTATAACGCCTCAGCACTAATGTTTTATCCATGTATGTGAGCTTGCGAAATCTGACAAGCGAATAGTGAAGTAGACGACACATACCATAGCTGAGTAGTATAGGGATCTTAACTGTACAACAGTGTGTAGAAGGAAAACTGTATACTTCAGGTTTTGGAAGTGTGGCTTGTGATTGATCATGGAAGTGTAGGAGGATAACACACGGTATGTGATATATGAATTTCACCAGGCGCATCCGGCCAGCGCAGCGACACGAAACATCTATGCCATATATGGTCAGGGTGCTGTGGATGCGCGAAATTGCCAGAGGTAGTTTCAGAGGTTTCGGTCTGGGACCCCAGCCTCACCGATAAGAAGCGAGAAGGGAGACCAGTTCTACAGGATAATGACGCTCTAGCAGCAGCGGTGGAGAAAACAAGTTTGTTCTATTCTGTCGCTGTACCTGCTGAAAAGCACAAAATACAGAACAGAACGTCCTCCATTCAAATGTTGAAATAGTTTCATTAGATGTCCTGAAGAGCAAATAGAAACAAAGTTAACTTGTCTTATCTGAAATACTACAGTAATTGGTGCACTTTTTTTACTAAAATGATTTGGCTTTACTGACTCAAACTGAGACTTGATTATTTCCTACAAAATAAACCAGTGCAGTGACATCTTGTAAACTCTACGAAGCTTCTGAGCCAGAATTATATTCTGGCACGTTTTTATTTTTTTAATTAGGTAATATTGAAAATTTCGTCAGTAAACTGAATTGAAGAAATACGATGTTTATTTTTAATGTACGTTTTGTTTCTGAGTTTCCTTATGTAATAAGTATTATCTGAAAATAAATTTTGTACTTCGGTTTTGGTGAACTTACCAAAAATTAATATTTATGCTATGTTGTCAATATCTGTAAATCTTGAATTTGACTCTACGAGTAAGACATTCATCATTTTTTTTATCTTAGAAATAAAATACTAGGTATTATTTTTGCTCAAGGTCCAAAAATGAGCAAGGAGTAGAATATAAGCTGCAAAAACAGTAGGTAATATAAATTCTTTTACCTCTCACTTCGTACTTTTATATTGTTTTCGATTTTATGCTATCAAACATTATTGATGCATTATCAGCTACAAATTGGACTATCTTATTTTCCAAACTATGTTCACTTACTTTACCCATCAATACATTAGTTTCAGAAGATTCATCTCGTAAGCCATACATAAAAATACACATTTTACCATGAATATCAGTGTTCGCAGTACCACACAAACAAGGGTTTACAGTTACTGTAGAAGCATTGGAGGGGCGAGATAAGCAGAGTGTTATTTTTCGCAGAGCACCCACCTAAAATCTTCGTGTCCATTCCTCCACCGCATTCGTTACCGGAAGCTTGAGTTTTAGTTCGAGCAAAGTAGTAGAAAGAGTTCACAAGCGAGATCAACGTCAATAGAAACTTGAGTGATTGGGTATTGTTGAAAGATAAAAGCCAACGAAAAAGTTTTGAACTCGATCGTTTACTGCCAGTCTACACCAATATTTACCAAATTTTTCAGATCTATCTCAGTTTTTACGCATATTTTTGTTGGTATTTTTTTTTTATTTATGGCAGAATACTTGAGTTATGCACGTACAGGAATATTTATATAATACGAGTACATCGTTTAAATAGTATTTACGTTTGTTTTGCTAGAGCAAAGACGTAAATAAAATCGTGCCGCCAGCAATAACTAGCGCAGAAAACTGACTTAATTACAAAAAAGTTGTCAATATTCGTTTACACAGCAAGTCAACGATTGAGATTAAGTATTTCCTCAGCTTAAAATAATCAGTATATGTTTAAAGGCCTGAATCATCCCAGTATCGCCTTTAGATAGAGGTCAATGAAGTAACACTCCTCGAAAAAATACTAACAATATGGCTCACAAAACGCTTAAGTTCATCACCGAAGTATTAAACGTTCTACATACAATTCTATCCTTGGTAGAATTAAGTCAGTTTTCATCACCATCTCTGACCTCTCAACCATACCTTTTAATATTGTCTTCCCATTAGGTCCCGGTCTTCCCAACGCTGTCTTTTAATCTGATTTTCTAACCACAGTGGAATATAATCTTCTCTTTCCGTCCATCCAAACTATATGGCATGTGCATATTAGTTGTCGTGATATGTGTTTACAACATATGTGGTGTCATTATGTAGTCGTAAGCAGTCTCGTCCGATCTCCAGTCATCTCGCTCCGTTACGTCCTTATATATATTTCTTACAACCTTATTACTAAAGACAAATAATTAATGTTCATCTGCTAGGATCATTCTCCAACTTTTGCAACCGTAAAGTGTTACATGGTGGCCACTGAAAAAGCTCGATACAGCATATCGATCTATGGCCCTATTGGGCATCCCCCAAATTCTCGGGTAACCTCTAAGTTTAAAAATGTTGTTGGTCAAAATCGATACAAACTACAAAATTTTACTTACCACGTAC
>JAGDQP010002202.1:94358-108364 GCA_022664845.1 Lepisma saccharinum
AATATATTTTCTGGAAATTAGTGTTTTACGAAATTAATCTTATGAAAATTATGTATTGTTGGATAAAGTAAGTAAATATAGTTTGGAAAATAAGGCAGTAGACTTTGTAGCTGATAATGCATCACTAAAATTTGGTAGCATAAAAGCGAAAAAAATATAAAATACCCAGTAAACAGGTAAAAGAATGTATATTGCCTATTGTCTGTGCGACCCATATTCTACACCCTGCTCTTTCTGTATTTTGTGCAAAAAATATACATACTATTTTATTTGTAGGGAAAATAAGGTGATGGAACTCATATTTGTAGAGTCAAATTCAAGATTTACAGATATTGATATCATAGTATAAAGAATAAGCTTTGTTAGGTTTGCCAAGATCGTGGTTCAAAATGATTGTTTTCAGAAACTACTACATAACCAAATCCCATAAAAACAAAACATACATTAAAAATGAAAATTATATTTATCCAACTTACCTTACCAAAGACATTTTCAACATTCACAAATTCATAAAATACAGTTTCGAAATATCGTTCTGGTTCGTTCTACCAGAACAAAAAATTCCTACCACTATTGGGAATTTGGTATTCAAAATTAAAAGATGAGTGCATTGCTTTACTACAAAAATATAATATTTCGAAAGTTCTTTGGGTTCTCAAGATATCATTACACTGGTCTATTTTGTATAAAAAAAAAACAAATTAATTTGAAGCAGCACACCAACTTCTTTGTTAGGATGAGAGATGGCTTTTAGATGAAACAAGTGAACTGTGATTATATTTCCTGCAAACACGGTATCTAATGAATGAATGAACTTCCAAAATTGAAAGTGCTATGTTATGTTCTTTATTTGGTACTTCTGATGAAGTACAGTACATTTTATGCGGACTGTTTACTTAACAAACTTGTAAATAATAGAGTATAAGATTGCAATACGCAGATTTTATTACGTACTTAGAATTCTGTTCTAACTGTTGTTTTATGATGCCAACATACTGAATCATTAACTCCATCCCTTGACACAACAATTTTATTTGAGCAATTTTAAGAGTCGTGTTCTTATTTCTATGAGCAAGTAAAACATGTTGATATTTCATTTTAATGATAATGATCTGACTCTTTTCGACAGTTCATAAAGAAATTTTAGTGGGTGCTGAAAATAATGTCCCTACTACTTGTATTGTTATAAACTGTATACTATATTTTATTGTTCTGGGTAAATTTCTTTTATATTATTCTAACAATTTCTCTCCAACAACACTACACATTTTAATTAACTGCCATAGGCTAAGTTTATATTATGGGTTTATATAAACAGGTATTTTGGATTTGTATTAGATTCGTTTCGATCTGTTTCGAGATATTTCTAAAATATTTCAATGCAGAAAGACTTTTAAATATTTAAAGTTGAGAAAAAAAAAATATTTTGGAATTTAGTAGGACTGAATCCAAACCATGAGCTAAACAGTGATATAATGTTCTTTCCTATAGTTTACCGTGTGATTTTTCAAAATATTGAGTTCACACACTATTTCAGTTTTATGGATGCCTATGAGTGGCGTGTATATATATATATATATATATGTGTGTGCGTGTGTGTGTGTGTGTGTGTGTCGTGTAAACCAAGGTTGAGTTGACATATCAGTCATGGAAGTCAATGATGAAATGATTTTAGCATTTATTTCCGTACTCCAAAATGAAGATGTTCCAGGGGAGGCACTCAGAAGGAAGATATGTGGGGACTTAATATTTAAAGGGTGTTCATTTCTGGTGATTTTATGCTGAATAAATCATTCTATTAGGGAAAATTGAATTTACAAAACTGTCAAAAACCGAAGCATTAAAGCTCATAATTACCACAGTAAACCATATTACATATTTGATGCGCCGTTTAAACATTAAGAGATAAAAGAATTAATTAGAACTTGATTTTCTCAATAAATTTATTTTGTGACATTCCTTGTCTTCTCCCGACAAACTTCATATGAAAGCAGCTACAAATTGAATGAATATTTGAATGAATAAATAGGAAGACGACTTGAAAGTTGAACAGTTTCTAAGTAGCATTTTCTATCATTACTTCATATATGATGTTGCATCTTAAATCATTTTTGTTACCTATATGGCATAACATTAAACACGTTCAGAAGATGAATTCTTTGCTGTGAGGTACATCATTCTACTTGTCACAAATTTCCAGTAGTATAAAATAGTACAAGTTATAATCAAGTGCATGACACTGTGTAAATACATGTATTTGAAATTACCAACAAAAATTAGTTACGAAACTGTCTCGTCTTTCGTATTTTCTCTCAAATTATTTTATATTTATTGTTCGATCAATTACGAATATATGATTGTGAATAACATTTTCACTTCGTGCTTAGAACACGATTATTTTCCTAAACGGAAATGCTGGTTGCTTGCAAATTACAAGTACTTATTATCTTCAGATATTCACCACTGTTGCAGGACCAACACAAAATATTTCAGACAACTCTCCCTACGCCGCCATTGTCAAAATTTCAGAAGTTGTATGGCGAAACGTCGATACTACACTTATTGTTGACTTTTGGCTCAAAGAAGTCCGTGTCGCGGCTCACTTTACGACGGTCGGGAATTGGTTCCTTGAAGAAAGAAAACTACGGAAATTACATGTAATCTAGCGAGAAAATTAAACGTTCACGACTTCAGTTATTGACTGAATAACTGCTGGATAAAATATTACTTCCAAATAGAAGAGTTATGACATTTGACCGTTGCTACAAAATTGCTGTGTGAAAGTCTGTCCTTAACTTTATCTATGTAGTAGGGATGGGCACAAAAATCGGTTTTTCGGTTTTCAAAAACCCGAAACCGGGTTTTAATTTTATGTCAAAAACCAGTTTCCGTTTTTACTAATAAGCATAGCTTTTACTCAAAACCCGGTTTTCGGTTCTTGTCAAACACCGGTTTTTCTTCAGAACTCGGTTTTCGTTTTTTTATCCTACTTAGTTTTTTTTCAGAAGCCGGTTTTCGGTTTTTAAACAAAATTCATTTTTTTTTTATCTAACATCGGACTTTGTACAGAATCACCGAAAAGCAACGTTTCAACAAAAGCACCAAAAACCGAAGTTTAAATACCAAACATCGGAGATTTAAAAAACAAACACCAATAACGAAGTTTGAATAAAGCACCAAACACCGGGATTCGAACAAATTTACCGAAAACGGAAGTTTGAATGAAAACACCAAACATCGGACCAAGCTAAATCAAAGGTACCTAAATATCATAACGGCCTAAAAATTGAATCGGTGTTAACCTTACCCTGTGATTACGGTTGCTGATTTATTATTAAAAGTACTGAGATGGGAAGGCGACACATGAGTTACCTCATATCAACCACCCTAATTGACGGTTTTCAGGATTTTAGCCAGCTCAACAGGCACACGCTTGTCACTTAAATGTTATAGCTCAATCAGTACCTTTCCCATTATTTCTCCCTGGATGAAGTTTAACATCTAATGGCCTATATACATAAGTTGCTAGCGAGAACAGACAGCATTGCTAGCGTATACACGCATAATTGTATATGTATATGTGTGTATATACATATATACGTGTTGAAAAGCAGTGAAGGATCCCTCGTTGGATCGTCGAAATAGAGGAAAGGCAATAAGACATAGCAGCGTGCCCTTGTCAGTTCATTGAGGAAGAACCAAGGCAGTTTGGTACAGAACTTCACAGAAACAATCGCTTCACAGGTCTGGAGGGGGCTTAGAGTGGTCCAATATAATCACATGGGTTCCGTGCAAAAACTACTCGAAAACAAAAAAAAATAAACGCCTATAACCCAGAAACTATTGTGATTAGCAAACTTTTAAAAGCAGGATTGAATAGCAGAGACTCCTACAGTTCCTAAAAGCAGCTTTTGGAGGTCCTCCCCTAAAATTTGGATTTCACCCTTCTTAATTTCGGACATTTAACCGCTGCCTTACAAAACTAAATGGTGTATCCGAAAGAGCAGCTAAAGATATATTAACACCGACTGGCTCTTGGACCCACCCTTTCGTGCTGAGTCACAGTTGCATAGAGACCTTAAATTTGTAACGTGTTAGCCTTATCCTGACCCCGTGGTCTAGTGAATAAGACCGCTTATTTGAGATTAGCACTGTGATGTAAGGCAACACACGTCTCTCTCACGCCAACAATCCTGATAGACGTGTTTTATTTATTTATTTATTAGAAATTAGCACGGATACAGCAAGCGCCATTTTAAATCGTTCTTGTAACAATGTTAGGATTTTACGCGGAACACAGGTAAACTCTGGTCACTTCCACAAAGGTACTTTGTCAGTCTATACCTTTCTCATTCTGTCTCCCTTGCTGAAGTTTAAGATCTAATGGCATGTATACACGAGGATGTAAAGCCAGATAATGATAGTTTTCAAATGTTAAAACTATGTTTATATGCTTGAAATAAACAATTTGTCTGTAACTCTCATACTATTAGAGATAGGAATAAATCGACTCCTCCATCATGTGGAAGATCGATTGGAGCAGTGTTGGAAATTAAATATAAAAACAATTACTAGATTTCTAGTGATTTCCACAAAATTTGAGTTTGCTACCCTGAACAATTCCTTTTCATTGAATCGCAAGAAGAAAAATAGATTCGCAATCTTTGTGACATTCTAGACCATTTTCAAATAATACTTTTTGCTGAAGTACCTGAAAATGATTCCACAAAATATTCCCAATATTTTAAAATTTAAGTAACTTACTCATTAACTTTTAACAAAAACTAAATCTTTAAAATGGAAACAATGTGAGATGGAGGATTAAATGTAAAACTATTTTCGAATAAATTATGCTTTTTAGACCTTACGATATTTTTTAAATAAAAAATAATAATTACAATTAGATAATAAATATGCAAACGTTGATCAGTTGATAAATACAAGGCCATCTAAAAAGATTGCCGGGATTATAAACTTTTGCTATTAAAAAAGCTCACCAATGACGTCTTCAAATGTTCAGGAATGTCCGAAGTTTTAGACTTGACTTGCCTTGCCTAGACGGACTGCGGTTGAAAATCACTGGCAAGCAGGGTGTTACAAATTAACTGACGCAATTCCTGACGCGAAAGACTCAAAAGTTCCGGGTTCGAATCCCGGCTGGAGCATGAATGTGCATTTTAACTAGCATCGAATTCATAATCGGACGGGCCGAAGTCAAAGCTACAAAAAATAAAGTTTTAAAGTTTTCTTCCTGACATGAAAATAAGGGAAGAAGTTCAGACCATTAAGGGTGCACAAATGCTTTGCTTTAGGGATGGCCCAACGGATCCAGATCTGAGTTTCGGATATCCGGATCTCGGATATCTGGGACATTAGCATAGTCTTTCCTAATTTGTGTGTATTTTGGAGGATATTGTTTCAGCTATCAAATTATAAGTCTTTTTTGGTTTATTTTACTCTTCAGTTTGGAGTGTTGTGAGGGGAGAGAATGAAAGCAGCATCATAGAAAGACAGAAGGAATTACTGAGTTATACATGGATTCCGAAAGTGCTGCTATTGAAACCAGTCATATAATATTATGTCACTAATACATTATTGGACCGACAAAAGAAAAACAATCGACAGCACCTTTTTGTCTCTTCAAAGTTTAAATCCTACTCTCCTCCATAGCCAACCGTCGTTACCCTTTGCGTTGTGGCGTAGTTATCAGTCATTACGCAATATAGATCGCGTTGTTAAAAGGAAAGAACAAACACATGTCATTCTCCCTCTCCTTTTAACAATGCATTTGTTTTATGACAAAAATAATACTAAAATCCGTTCCAATATTAATTTACTTTTGAGATGCAAAGCATGTATTTTAGAGAAAATAAAGAATGTAAAAAAAATCCTAGCAGATAACGTTGGACAAGAAAACAATAACAATCAAATACACAACTATTCTATAAAACAGATTTTCCGAATTTCAGATACATTGAATTAAAGTGGCTTTAGGCCTGGACTTTTGTCATTTACGGCTCAGGCCGAAATGAAGTAGGAAATGGGGTATTATTGGCCAGGAATCTTCATACCTTACCATCCCGGCATCTCAGTTGCAGATGCATCATAATTACGAATTTATTTTTTATTGATGGCCTCTAGGCATCTAAAACTCAGGCCGGGTGAAGAGATGGGAAAGTTTTCGTTAAGGTGTCCGCCAGGGCCTAGGTTGAAGTTACCATCCCGGTATTTGCCTGGTGTGCAGTTAGGATTGTTGGTCGCTGGGATAGAACCCTTGATCCCCCGAATGCTACACCAACGTTCTACCATAGAGCTACGGCTGCTCTGTATCATAATAAAGAAGTCCGGATACTGGGTCTTTGAATTTGCGATCGAAATCACACGAATATATTGGACGAGATACAAGAAATCCAGAGAATTCGAATTTCGGATCTTCGGATTCGAGTTTGTGGTAACCGGATCCTGGCAATCCCTACTTTGTTTCGGTTATATAGACTGCCGAAAGCGTGAGGAAACAAACTTTAGGTCTCTATGTTTCCAATACCATTAACAATAGATATATCCAAAAATATAGTTTCCAAAATTGTGCAATGGAGGCCCAAGGGATTTCCGAGAGGAAATGGAGAATTTCTAGGCATTCTCTGAAGTAAACATGGGGGAGAAATTTACCAAACAATCTTTGAAATGTATGCTCCTTTTTGTTATGAAACCCCTCATAATTGTAATAAAATAAGCTAAGTAAATCCTGTTTGAGATATCGACTTGCCGCATACGAATAATTGTTACTTGCCGGAAGGTATCCGAATCCATGTTTATCTCGACCAACCTTTTCTTGAGAAAATTTCTGGGAGCCTATTTTAATTGGAGAACAAACGTTGTTACAATTAAAATGTTAGAGCTACGATTCTACGAATAATAACACAAGTTCTGGTACCTTGATGGCATTTAGCCACGCAAGCATTATTTTTTTTATAAAATAGGCTAGCAACACTGACAACTGCATTGCTTAAGCTCGGGAAAATCAATAACCTTGGGTCCAATAATATTTATGCGCAGCTAGGTGAAGCTGAATGGAAGCATTTTCAATAATTGATTATTTTTAAAAAAAATATATGCTGGCAATACTCAACAACTACGCCAATCAAGACTGTTTCGGCTCTGCTTATATACATGATTGTTTGCTACTGCATTTTGCCCTTTGCCATAGAAAAACTCTTAATTTCAACTATAGAATTCGGATGTAAGTAGTGGGGGGAAAGACCGTCTGCTCCCTGCTCCTTAAGGAACTTACTTCTTCATATACACACAATAGTTCGCTATTATAATTCTTCTTTTCCGTTAGAGAAACGCCTATCATCAACTATTAACAAACATTCATGTAAGTATACGGGGGTAAGTTCCCTCTATCCCCCTTCAATGACTTTCCTTTGTTCCTGTACGTACACTTTTACTACTTTTCGAACAACACCTCATGCATGGATCTACACCTAATGGTTCATGAGATATATTTTTGCCCTGCGCTGACAACACTGACACACTGTTCCTAGGGAGCGGGAACATCCGTAGTATGTTCCTATTGACTGAGTCAAACAATGTTTATGCCAAGTTTGCTGTTGCTATGACTGAAACAATGTAAAAAAAAATATAGAAAATAGGATGGCAACACTGGTAAATGGGTAGCTTGGCAACGTAGGAAATCTCAGTTTTATATAGTGTATCGAATAATATTCATGCCAAGTTTTGGTGTAGTTAGGTCTAACTGAATGAAAGCAATTTGAACTATTGATTTTTAGAAAATGAGCTGGCAACACTGAACCACTGCATCCATCAAGACTGTTACAGGGGCTCTGAGTTATTTTAGTCAAAACCTTTCCAACGGCACCTAACGCACCTCTCTAACCCTCGTTGTTCCTGAGATTTAATTACTGGACACGGACGGACAGACACCTTGAGCGGAAATAAAAGGTCTCTTTCAGCTATATCATTGTTATAAAGGGTCCTAAAAGTAAGTACAAAACGGGCTCTCGGATGAGTTTAGGCAGGTAATTTGCCGGAATTCTTAGTTCGGAGAGTGTAAAGCCAAAATGGAGGTGAGTAGAGTTTGGCATGGTGTCTACGTTTATTTTCATAAACATAGTTGGGGAAGTATGCTCGTGAAATTGGAGAGGTCACAGCACATATCAGGGGTGTGTTGCAGAATCACTGTGTTTGGAGCCCCGTTATACCTCAGTTAGTATGACCAATAGTAGGACTTGAACCTCCGTACATCTCAGTGCCGGCCCGAAAATCAGAACGGACTATTACACCATAGTAGGTGGGTCAAGATGACCGGAAAAAAAGAAAACCCTAAATCAGGGTTTATAACAAGAGAGGGGAAATTAAGTTTTGAATGAAAGCCGAAAACAGTTGTTTGAACAGAAAACCGAAAACCGGTGTTTGGAGAGAAAAAACGAAAACCGGTGTTTTAACAGATTAACCGAAAACCGGTGTTTGGAGAGTAAAACGAAAACCAGTGTTTGAACAGAAGAAAACGAAAACCGGTGTTTGAACAGAGAAAAACGATTACCGGTGTTTGCAGAAAAACGAAAACCGGGGGTTGAACAGGAAAACCGAAAACCATTTTTGAACAGAAAACCGAATTGTCATTTTTTTTAAATAACCTATTTCCGATTGTTTTTAAAAAAAATTCCAATGCCTGCTATGTACGAGGTTTTACAGTTAAACTGTACGAGTATATAGTTCAGAAACCATAAAGCCTAAATGATATTCTGAGTACATAATTGATTTGGAGTCCCTCCCAACGTGACGGCTAAGGCAATCCTACTGCTAGAATCGGTGTTAAATTATTAACATTGCCTTAACTTGAAATGTCTTCTCTGGAGATGTTACTTACCTGGTGATGTCACTTTACCTTCAGTAATCTTAGATTTGCAATATATAACCATCACGTCATCACATCACGTGAAATAATTATTAGAATCGTGGTAATGGTGACATTAATTTACTGAAAAATGGTACTAAATATTCTTCTCAGGTGACATAATGTATATTATTTCAACTAGAATTACAACCGATGAGAAATAATCTGCGCTAATTTCACAGTCATCTTTGCACTTACTGATTGTCACAAGAAAACGCCGTGAGTTTCATATTCTAAAATGACAAATACATAGTACTTTGTGTACACAAAACTTATGATAATTGTTATGCAAAACTTATGCCTATGCCTATATATGTATTCCTATAAACTTTGTGTATAGGCATAAATAGTTACATAACATACCTCCGTGTCCCTTGGCGGATACAAAACAATAGTTGTATGTTGCTGGTCACTGGATTTCATTGAGTTGTTTCCCACTTTTAGTTTAGCAAAACTGAATCCTTGCCTAAAAGATTGAAACCTATTTAGAATATCTGGAACTGGAAACGTATATTTTTCTAAAGCGAGTGACTATAATCACATTTTATGAACTGGAATTTAATGTAATATCTGTGTAAGAATAACTAATGAATTCTAACATCTAAATAATTCGACGACATTTTAAACTGAATTCTAGAGTATTCTCACAAATGTCGAACATCTATTACTTTCAACAGTTCTAAAACAGATAGCAAGCACATTTCAAATTATGTAGTAAAGCTTTTTGTAAAAATAAATGTGTTACAATATTGTCACGTTCGTCGTTTTCACTCATTTGCACCTACACAACTGTGTTTAATATTATGATATTTTAAAAATTACCATTTATTATTTTTCTATCAATAAAAACTTTATTTTAGGTTGCAAGAACTAGACGACATATAGTAAGATGTGAAGTTAATAATGAAATATAATGTGTTTACAATCTGTATACAGGATTCATTGAAATTTCTTAAATAGCATGCGCTAAGAACTAGGATTGCATTAGTCTATTGGAAGTTATATTTCCAATCTTTCTAAATATTAATGGTGTTGATGTAATATGTATTCGTAGTTGTGGCTAGTGCCTGCTATTTGTTCGAAGTATGCATTTCGAACTACAAACATAACTTTACAAATGTGTTCCCATATGTTATGCATTGGGTATCTTTGAGAATACTTTTATTAAGCATCTTAGCAATACGGGATTGAAAATATGCTATCCAATATTCTGTAATTTTAGTTGACCCTAGAATGGAACAACTTACTTTTCATATTAAACTGCAGTGGTTTGTGCTAGTTACCATGCACATTTAACAAAAAAGCTTACAATGTTACAGTCAGTAATAAGAAATATTATGAATAAATGAGAAATTATTGGTGGACTTCGAGAATTTTACATACAGTGAATAATTTACTAATATATTTATATATTCTAAAACATTTTTAACTATATTTCAGAAAATATTATTTTTCTTAGTGCATTGTTCTGACCAAAGCAGATATAGTGTATTATTCATTCAAATTACCTTAGTGTAACAGGCAGTGCAGAATTGTAAATGACACAGGCTCCATAAATGTATTTTAAGAATTCACCTTCAAGTTTCTTTCTTCCACTATCAGACACGTCAATAACTGACATTTTAGGGATTATCCTTACCTGAAAATACGTTAAATATTGAACTTACGCTATACATTACTCTTTAAGCTCAATAATAAAATCTATTCACTTAAGTAGATTAATAGTAATTGTAAGGGAGAAACCTTTTCGAATAGCTTAACGCCATAACACACGGCTATTTAGGCCACTTTAGTCTGCAAATTTTGCCGACATGTAAAACCAAAAGGAAAAGGTATGTATAAGTAATCCACATTCGAATCTCCAGGCAGGGATTCAGAGGCTTTCATAAAGGAGATAAAAACATAGAATAAGAACATGAACGTACGAATTATTTTATAAAACGGGCGCTTTTCAGACAATTAGTACGCGAGGCTGAGAGGTGCTGAATCGATGTACTACTCTCATAGCACGATTTCTTGATTCAAGGTTAAATTTATTTTGATTTTGCCTTGTTAGGCATGACGTGATAATTGAAACTCGATACACCTTACTTTTTGCTTGATAAAATATGATTGATCTAACAAGACAATTTCAAGTTTGATAATTACTTGGCTAAGCAAGATACTGCGTGTCTTTGAAATATCAAGCATGATTCAAGATTGTTGAAGTTTTTCGAGGCTTCAGAACATTGCCACTGAGATGAGCCACGTTGGCGTAACGTGAGTTTCAATATTCAAACAGTCTGCACGTCGTCTTTGATAAACACTTCTGCCTTACTTGTTTTGTGTGTGAAGAGACTGGAACTTGAAACCGTCCTCCCTTATATTATAAGCGCCGACCAACGTGACATGTAATCACAATATATCAGTCGTTTATAACAAAAGAAAAGAATGCATCTAAATTAAATTTAGATCAGTAGCGCTTGGCTATGAAAAAAATGAATTTCCCCAAAACAAGCTATCGCAAAAGGTTCTTCTGTTGCTTTGATTCAACAAAGAAAAATCGAAAAACAAAATCTATTTATTTAAAAAAATATTGATTAAAGTTAATCACAATTTCTTTAACCCTTGGATGCATAAGCAGGGCTTCCGAGGCCCTATGTAGTTTTGTTTCTTTAGCCTTTGAAATATTTTATTGTGTAAAAGGCTGTGGCTTTGCGTAATCTTCGGATTGAGGATGTACATTGTGTATTGTCTTTCTGTACCCATTAGCTGTCAACGTTTTTTAGTAATTTGCATTTTTTCATTTATACCCTATCAATGCATATGCAGGGCCTGCGAGGCCCTTGACCAGATTGCGTTCGCATTGCATTATTTTCAAACTTTTTGAAGTAAAATATATCTTTCTATAATATTTTCGGACCTGGCATTGAATAACTAAATGCTTTTATACATTTTAAGATTGTCAATAGATGGCACTACGCACGTTGATAGTGATTTTCTTGTAGATTTTTTTCCCAAAGCATTTTACATTGTAAATTCGCAAAGAAATAATGTGTTTAGTAAGTTGTATCCAACTTACATCAATTTTGGAGAATGTAATAGATATTGATGTAATTATGAGTTTTGTTGTTTTATTTAGCACTTATAAATTACTGAAGATTTTGCTATTTTAGGAATGTATTTGTGTTGCCGTTGTAAGTTGTAGATTCGTGTGTTTCGTATTACATTTGGTGCTACAATGGCCTCTACTCAGAAAAGGAAAGCATCAGACGAAGACTTCAGCAGTTTTGTGCATATGTGTCTTGACGAAGAGACAGTGATATCCGATAGTAGTGCGACCGACTCTGAAGTTGAGGATTGTTCTAGTAGTGCTCGGCCTATTAGTGTTCGTGAGGAAAGTGATCAGAACTATTCTTCATCAGATTCAGAGTATTGTAGTGACAGTGAGTGCATACAACAAACACAGAAAGATGATACCTTCATTAGCGTAAATGGAACAGTATGGAAGAAGAACGCTCCGTCTACTTCACGTACCCGAGCTCATAATATTGTAAAGTATACCCCCGGTGTTTCAAGGGAAGTGAAAACATCGTGTCCCAAAGACGCATGGGATTGTATCATAACACATTCAATAATAGAAGAAATTATACATTGCACTAATTTGGAAGGGAGAAGATTAGCAACGGAAGAGGGGAAGCAGTGGAAGAACGTTTCCGTTGAAGAAATGAATGCGTTTTTCGGTATTCTGTTACAAGCAGGAGTTGAAAAGAGTTGGGATGTGCCTATTCGTGAGCTATTCCTGGACGAGAGGTCTAATCCTCTTTACAAAGCAACAATGTCTGTCAACCGGTTTGAAGATATCCGTAAAGCACTAAGATTTGACGACAAGCGTACACGAAGTGTTCGTCTGCAAACGGACAAGCTTGCACCAATTAGTTATGTGTAGAATCTTTTTTTGGTAATTGCAGAAAAGTAATTATTCCCAGTGAGTTTGTAACGATTGATGAACAATTAGTGCCATTTCGCGGAAAGTGTAGTTTCATCCAATATATGCCGAAAAAACCTTCCAAATATGGTATAAAGATCTTTTGGTTGTGCGATGCCAAATCATCATACGCTGTTGATGGGTGTGTATATACAGGCAGGAAACCAAATGAGCCAGTTCAAAGAAATTTGGGAGCAAATATTGTCAAAGAACTCACTCAGACCGTGAAAAACTCTTCAAGAAACGTAACAATGGATAATTATTTTACCAGTGTTAGTCTTGCAGAGGATATGCTTCAGCAAGGAATCACAATAGTGGGAACAATAAGACAAAACAAACCTGATATCCCGAAGGAGCTGAAAGCATCCCCCTCAAGAGAAGTAGGATCTTCAATTTTCGCCTTCAAAAATGACGTCACTCTTGTAAGCTACGTACCCAAAAGGAACAGATCAGTAATTATGCTTAGTACAATGCATCATGACAAATCCATTGTTGAAGACCATCCGAAGAAGAAACCGGAAATAATAACTTTCTATAACTCAACAAAGGGAGGTGTCGACGGAATGGACCAGAAAGTTCGTTACTATACTTCCAAAAGACAAAGTCGAAGGTGGCCTTTTGTATTATGGACGAATATGATGGATGTTGCAGCTTTGAACAGTTATGTTGTCTTCTCCACTCAACATCCAGGCTATTTTCCTAACAGAACAGACAAACGTCGTCTTTTTCTTAGAGAACACGCAGAAGAATTAGTGAAACCTCAGATGATCATGAGACTTCGAATACCTAATCTCCCAAAGTCAGTTCAAGATGCCTTGAAAAGATGTGGAGTTTCCAAGCCAACCGAAGAAGAAGTCAGAGCTCAAGAACCAAAAAGGAGGAGATGCGGATTCTGTCCTTACGATCTTCACAGAAAAAGCACCTTGACATGCTCCAAGTGTGGAAAAAACGTTTGTAAGCAACACAGTAAGTTAGTTTGTAACTCATGCTTCTCATAAGTGAACAGTGTTTCCTGAACTACTGAACTATGCAAACTGGAGGGCATATTCTTAGAAAAGTTTATGTATTGTGATATAGGAACTAATGTTACTTAAGTCATTGTAGTGATAATATAAATGT